>JAZGTK010004373.1:0-24764 GCA_036877625.1 Ambastaia sidthimunki | reverse complement strand
GTGACTCCACAAAGTTGCCTTAAAATTAGTGCTTCCTATTTATTATTAAATGCTTTTGTAACCCAATTTTTTGGTGACTGTCGATTTAACTCATTTGTGAAAAAAAGTCTAAAAATTGCTGATGTCGATTCTGTGTTTGTCACTGTGGAAACTATAATAGTACAAACAGTACTACATTAGTAAACTGTAAATGAGTAAATTGTAAATAAAACTCCACCAAGGTATACAGACACAGATACGCATTCAAACAGAACAGAAGAAAAACATTTTCAGTAGCTGTTTTATTTGTTATTATATCAAAGCAGAAACAGTGTCTATACTGCTTGAAAACCTACATTTCACTTCTCAAATAGTCCAAAACAATCCATTAATTAGTACTGTAAAAGTTTTCCTGTTACAGAATACTAAAACAGACTAAAGACTAAAACTGTTCTACTCACAATTTCACACGTTCTAGGAAAAAGGCTTACGACTGATCTGAGACAATTAGGGACTCATTTTGTCTGTGTATCTAGCCGGTGTACGGATAAGACAGCAGAACAGCCTGTTTGGGCCCGAGCTGAAGCGGCTCCAGTGATATCGTGCTATCCACAGATAGACTCTGTGCATTGGTGGAAACACGGACTCGAGCCTCAGCTGGTAGATCACTGTTGACTAGCTTCATGGTAACGGAGTTATTTCCCCAGTTCATTGCCACAAGGAAGCGTTCGCTCTGATCCCAGAGGCGGAGAAATGCTAAGGATGAGGCAGAACTGTGAAGGGAGATATATTCTCCGTGAAGAAGAGCTCGTTCTTTTCCTTTCAGATCACTGAGAGCTTTAAAGAAATCCCGCACTGAAAGATGCTCCTCCTGACAGAAAGAAACGTGTTTGTTTAAAAACTTTATTTAAAACTGTTTAGAATACTGTTAGTTATGAATATCAATGCAGATAAAACATGTACCCTTGCTGTTGCATTGACACCATCTGCTTGACTTTCCAAATCCCACACTGCTTCAAGTTTTTCCTGAGTGGATAAAAAAAATTCCTTAGACCTGCTCATTTCTGAAAGCTTTTATAATAACCTGCTCTCACACTCTTCTGGCAACATACAACACTTTCTGTAGCATCTTTGAAACAATATGTATTTTGAAAAGCGCTACATAAACAAATGTGAAATAAACTCAAATTAGGCATCATCATCTTCACCTTAAACTAACAGCCAATCAAAATATTTCTATTCAAACCATCTTCCAAAGAACTAAATGTTTCTGCTTCCTGTTTCTACTCACCCCTGTCTTCAGTCCGACCTCGTCGCCAGCGTTAAACACCGGTGTGCCCGGCAGGGTGAACAGCAGGGTCTGATAGAGTACCACAGGTACTGATGGGGTTCTGGAAGCCAGAGAACCCAGAATTCCTTCACTCAGGCTCCAGCCCAACCTGTTCTGCGGGTGACTGGAGTAGAGTTTCTGTATTAAATGATTCGGATTTTCCCCGGATTTCCCCGGATCAGGTATTCCAGTCAGAAGAAGATCCACAGATGTACGGTTCAGCAGGAGTGAGACCTCATCCACAGAGAGACCAGAAACTGAGCCCATCAGAGCTCTGAAAGTTACATAACAGAGTGAGAAAGACTCGCCAAGGGATACAGAAATAAGAGACTTACTGGAGTAAGAAAATACATTATTATACAGCCTGAAATACATTCACCAGCTCTGATCACTACCTCAATCTGACCAGTAGGTGTCTCTATTTCCCTAAACTAATTTCCCGGCAACTAGTGGCACCTACGGTTTTGTGGTTTCGTCGGTCCTGTTAAATATGGCTTGAATGGCCAACCAGCTCTCTGTGTTTGCAATGCTTTCAAAGTCAGATAAGAAGATGCCATCCACTCCCTTAGTAAGCCAGAGTTTGCAAGCATCCTAAAACAAAAATATTAATATTAATAACTACTCTTGTTACTCCCAAATAAAATTATTGGTGAAACAAATTATTAACAAATTATAAATAATTTGTTCAATAAAATTAACAGCACTTACTTTGAGTTGCTCGGCAACATCAGCAGGATTTCCAAACCAGGCTGAAACTCCCTCATAATTGGGCGTTAGATCAAGCACTATGGAAATTCCTGAGAGGGGGGGACGGGGGTCTGTTAAAATGGCTTTTTTCACCTGAGTCTATTACAAAAACTTGCCTTCAGGATGTGACTCAATTCTATTTTGATTCAAAGCATTCAACTGAATAATATGTTGTTTTTTAAAAGGGTCATAAAGCAAAAGCGTTAAGCACATTAGGAATGTTAAGTTTATAAATCTGTTTAAAATGTCACCTAGTTACTACACAAGATAGAACAGAAGGTGAAGGGTTAAACTAACATCTTACTGTCATTCAGCCCCACCCTAACCACAGCACATGGATATAAGATTGAGAAAAATAAAGTTTATTTAGTGGTTAAGATGAGGTTTATCCAGGGACACTCTGTAATTGTTTGGAAAAGAACCTCAAACCAAGAAAGAAGGCATTTCACTTTTGTGCGAGAATCTGAGAGAATACGAAGGTCAAAGGTCACCTTTCCTGTGTGCTCGCTCCAGCAGAGTCTGCAGATCGCTGACAGTTCCCACCTCAGGGGTGATGGATGTGAGATCCAGTGTGTTTGCCTTGTCCGCCTGCACAGTGTGTATCGGACCCAAAATAAGACCCTTCACTTTCATCTGATTCAGATAATCCAGCTTCTCCTCAATCACTACACACACAATGACAGAGAGAAGCATTAAACAGAGCGAAGAGAAAGTGAATGAGAAAATATTACTGGTTACAGGACTGCAGATACTGGGAGTATCTCACCACACAATTACACAAACACAGAGAAATAACGATAGTAATACAATATTGTGTATCCTTTCCTTTAACTAGATAAATCATTCTGATCATAAACGTGTTTTATGTTATTGTTAGGACATTGAAGAAATACATTTGAAGAGTTTCAGGCTCAGTGTGACAGTCACAGTGTGAAAGTCTTTTAATTATTAACTCACTCTGAGTTGGGGACTGTTTGCACACTTGCAGATGTCTGGGTTTAGGAACACTGTACCTGATCATCTTAATCTATAATGTAGTTTGTCTGCAGTGTGTGTATGAGCTTGTGTTCACATGTGAATTAAAGCAACTTGCAACTCAGCAAAAGCAGTTTGAGATGAATTAGTGATGAGTGAGCAGAACTACACCAGCACACACTTCCTCACATGATCATCACAAGACAGTTACTCAAGCGTTTCTTTAACATTAGACTGAGATTTCTAACAACGTTAACCTAATGTTAGCTTAGCAAAGAACAGCACTGTAATTCATATGAAATATTACTCTTTTTATGAAAGGTCTGGGATGTTGTGACTGATCCACTGGGATTTGATATTGCTGTGGGTTATTGTCTGATATGTTGACATAAGCAAACTGAAAAAGTTATTTTGATACAAGTAAGAATGAGCGTGCAGATGGATTAAACAGTGAATGGAGACTCTGACCTTTGAGTCCACTCTCAGAGAACTGCTTCACATCAGATATCTGGTACAGAGGACCTTCATTCCACCAGCTCATCTCAGGAATGGACTTACACCGGGGGGCCTGGACTATAATAACTATAGCTCCAGCTAACATGCCAACCCAGCCGAGCCAGAACAGAACCAGCAACATCCAGCGAGTCCGAATCCACCTGAAGAGACCCCCACAAACATTTACTGCTTTTCAGATCAAACACAGACAGACACACAGACAGACAGGCAGACAGACAGGCAGAAGTGATGAAGTCGTACCCAGCAGTACCGGCGACTTTCATCAGCTCTTCTTTGGAGAGGCCCGTAAATTTGACCTCTGCGTCCTCCGGGACTTTCACCTTCACGCAGCCGTTCTTCTCCGTTCCTGTCGGGGTTTCTGCGGTCATCGGCTGCTTCTCCTGATCCATCTCGTTCAGCTCCACTTCTTTCATGTCTTCTTCTTTAGTCATGATTCACGTCTTTCAGATCTGACCAGTGAAACAGTACATTCAAGAAAAGCGGAGAACGGTACAAATACAGAGTTTTATTAATTATGAATTAAACAGAAGCTATTAAAAAGAAAACAACACAGCTATATGACCAAAGTCACAATTCATTTGTTATAATATTTTCGTGCAAATAATTTCACTTAATATGTTACGGTCGCTGGTTAACGTGGGTATTTTTTGTAATATGTTTCTTAAAATGTAAGTTTCTTAAATGTTTTCTGATGTCATTTAAAAACAGAGTAAATAAAAAATATAAAATCAGAGTAGAATAACAACAGACAAATACCTGTAAATGCACAACTTTCTGATCACGACTGAATCTCGGTGTGAGGCGAGTTGACGGCAGAGCAGTTTATATAGTGCTGACGTCACACACAGCCGCCCCGTTACTATGCGAGGAGGAACTCCGCAGCAACATTAATACACAGATCATGTCGTAAACTACTGCAAACACAATACACGACACAATAACTAACAGTAAAAATAACTTCTAAAGCATTTCCACCTTAAATATGCCCTGACGAAAGTTCACGGAAAACCTCCTGACTTTCACAACTCATGGTTTCTTATTTGTTTGCAGTGGACGTGCAGAAAAAGCAAAAACGATAAAATTCACATTGCAGGCAAATGTGCTTATTGTTAGACACAGAGAGTCCAAAAAACACCCCTAACCAACCTGAGCGAGCAAATGACTGGATCCTCTATCACATTGTCCTTTATTGCATTTATGTCATAAAACGCTGGTTTTCTGTAAGAAAGTTTATAGTTCACACAGGCTGATCATGACAGTGTGATGAGAAGTCTGACCAACCTTTTGTTCATTCTGCTCGCTGTGCTTTCATGAACTCCATCCTAAACATTATTGCAAAAATAAAACACAACAGCAGCAAAAACAACAAACACATTAGAAGTTTATTTCTTGTAGTTTGTGTTAGTGCCTGTACAAGTGCATCTGACAGAGTTAAAGCAGGTAAGAAAATAATGCGTTTGTACGCGTCGTGGTGAAGTTTCTATGGGAGTCAGTCAGTCGGTGTGGTTGTACTGCTGTGTACTCTCTCTGTTATCTTATGACTGCAGGAATGATGAACATTGCCCTGCCAACACAACACTCATCCCTCCTCAGGTTTCTCTGATACTTATCTACACTGTTCTGAGTTCCTCATATGTTTAAAGACTCCTGACAAACAAGATTTGTTTGAAAAGACTTGTTGTTCTTTTCATTTGGCTCCGTCCAGCTCAGTAATGCTCACTTTTCCTCTCACACTTTCAGGAGAACAATGTGTGAGTGTTTTTCCGTGTGACAGAACAGTGTGTTGGCCCCCACTGCCCAACAGTGAGGAGAATTTCAAACAGCCCCGGGGCACCAGGGTCACATGGATTACCAATAATTCTCTCTACTGGGAAACAGTCTCTAAGGGCCCATTTAAGAACCATCCTGTAGTGTTCTGTCTGATCACTCAGTTTGCTTCATACAGTGAACATTTAACTCACACGCTGTTGTTCCTTTTTCACATACTTTTATACTCTTTAATAAAAAGTAAAACATCTTGAGCCAAGAAGTTGCTGTTGTTGCAATAGGATCAGTGCAAACTTATCAAACATAGCAAATGGATAGCTCACAATTTAACTGTTCACAATCAGAATCAATCCCACATGTAAAAGAAAGTGAATATCTTCAGCACTAAAAGTCCATACGACACGCTCAGTTCTTCTCCAGGTGAGCTGGGCTGAAAGCTAAAGGCAGAAGTTCTCTGAGACTGGTCTTCCTGTACGATCCATCTGGCTTAGTCAAGTAAACATCCCATTCTGTGCCAAACTAAAACAACATGAGATGAACAAAACAGAAATCAAGCAAGAGATTTCATAGAAAACTAATCACTGACATTTTAATCAGGTAAATGTGATAAAGATTAAGAGTTAAAAATAACTACAGGCATTACCTCCATTAAAACTTGTCGACAAGCACCGCAGGGTCCCACAAAACTGTCTTTGATATCACTGTTGGTCAGATGTGTAGAAGTTCTCTTTATTACACATTTCACAGTTTCTTAAAGAGAAACTTCAGGTCACACACAACACTTTCTGAGTCGCTGTGGCATTGTGTTTGGATTATTGACATACCATGTGACAGCTATGGCTGTAAATCTCCTGTAGCCTTCTGCCACTGCTCTCTGTATCGCAGTTCTCTCTGCACACACCGTGAGGCCATAGGAGGCATTCTCAACATTACAGCCTGAAACACCAGATACAGGAGCTCTAATGCTGTTATCATTGTGATTCCCTGAAGGAAACTTTAAAGAGCAGCATGTTACCAGTGTAATGTGTCCCAGTGTAATGTGTCCCATCTTACCAGTAATAACAGCGCCCCCTGTCGTCAGAATGGCAGCACCGACTGGGAAGCTGCTGTAGGGACAGTACGCCATCTCGCGTGCCTGCAAACATTTTGCCACCAGTTCCGCAACTGCACCAGCGCAGTTACCATGAGCAACCAGTGCAGTTACCATGAGCAACCAGTGCAGTTACCATGAGCAACCAGTGCAGTTACCATGAGCAACCAGTGCAGATACCCCGAGCAACCAGTGCAGTTACCATGAGCAACCAGTGCAGTTACCCCGAGCATGACCACAGAACAAAACAAAACCCCGTCAAAAACAGAGAGATTATCACTGACATTTCACACGCGTTGTTTGCTACTGTAAGTCTTTAAAATGCACGTTAATCACAGAATTATAACGTTATGTTTACATGACCGTAAGTATAAAGGAGAGAAATGAACTAAAAACCCCGCTGTGTTTTATTTCTGTTTGCATTACTGACACTAACTGAACGGGTCAAGCTCAAGTTACAGACACGCCAAACATAATATAACTAACAAACAAACACGTGATCAAATTACATTTACTTACCAGCCATAACAAATAACAGCCGCCTTGTTATGTTAGACGTGCAGCGGGTTTGAGAGCTTGTATTGAGTTCGTGAATAACTCTGGACAGCTGACCTCAGACACGTGTGGTGGGCGGAGCAAACGACCCCAACAACCAATTACAGACATCTTTGATAAAACCTTATTCATTCATGGAAACATTAATCAATGCATATTGTTTTTAAATGTATATTTAGTTTATTGGTTATATAATCTGAAGCCACTGAAAGTTTTAACATATTTTTACCTTTTCACTAAATAACCTACAGGTGTAGCTATGAGCATGTTAAGATTTATCGATGAAATAACTCAATAGCACAGCTGTATACGATGGTATACATACAAAAAATAAACAATATGAACATGCACAGAAAACACAAATTGTTGAACCAAAATGCAAACAGGTACAGGGTTCTGTGACAGTGATATTCAGTGGTGAGGTCATAGCTGGGCCCATAAACAGAGTAGATCCAGTATGTACCTGTAATAAAAACATGAGGTCATTATAAGTGTCGATGACTTCAGCTCCACTTTTAGAGGTTTTGCTTTTTAATCTGTTTTTGTGTTAGTGGACTTTGTGGATTTAATTTATCTATGTATAACTAAATGTGGGCGCACTTAGTATCCAGAAATTATGTAACATAAACTTTCTTCTTCTTCTTTCTTAATGCTAAAGAGTTTCAGCTGTTGTTCTGATGGTAATAAAAACACACTGAGCTGAGAGTGAACTGACAGTTTCTGTGTCGTCACCATCAGGAATGTAAAGCCGCTTTTGCTCACCAGCAAAAAACCAGCAGATGATGAATATGTAGAGCATTAAACTGAAGACACCACAGACGCGAGCCAGAAGACACTCGTTCATTGTGTTCCGTAAGTACACAAGCAGCACCGACAGCAGGCCACTCGCTCCAATCACAATCAGATAGGTCGGGAGGTTTGGTTGAACTGGACACTCATGAAAATGGATGATGCCTAAAACATTTACACAAAAAACTACATCACATTTTAAGAATGAAGCTGCATTCATTTAAAAATAGTTAAAAATGTTTACAGCCCTGCAGGTCTTTAATGATTGTTAAAAAAGTGAAACTGATCAGTTTATAAAAATGTGTTTAGAAAAACTGCTCTTTACCTAATCCAGTAGCTGACAGTAAAATCATCCAGCCAATCAGGTTAATTATTACTGAAAAAGAATCATTTCTTTATTGTTATTATTAAAGTTATATTATTATATCACTATTGTTATAACTGGAAAAAGGTATTTTATGATTTCAAAGCTCCTCCACTTACTAATGAAAGATCTTGTGGCAGCTGTCTTCTCTGTGGTCTCCATCATCTTCAGCAAGATATTCCTCAAAAATATGGATAATCTCTCACAGTTTTGTTTATCTTTATAAGCGTTCAAATATTAGACGTCCCAGAATTACCTTCAGTGTTTTTAAGAGCTGGTTAACTGGTAAACTGTTTCACTTGTTTTCACAGCTCTGTGGTCTCAAAACTATCCCAGCAGCTTTGAAATACTTCCTTTTGTGAAATGTTGAGAAACTGTTTTAACAAACCTAAACTGAAACATTACTATACTGTGGTGAACGGCACTGTTTGCCTTTAATATGTTTTTAAAGCATCAAATATTTCCTATACAATAACAGAACAACCAAAAAGCCAAATAAACAAAGAGTTTTCTGGCAGTAGAGCTGTCTGCTTGTTGGATCTGTACAAAGAATATCTACACACTGACAACAGAGAGAATAAAACCACCACACAATGAAAACAGGCTCATAAGAAACACAAACACACCAAAAATGATAAGGTAGATATATAACTCTACAGTCATATATATATATAGAGAGAGAGAGAGAGAGAGAGATACACTTATATATATATACTTATATACGTATATACTTATATACTTGTGTTACACACACACACACACACATATATATATATATATATATATACTGTACACTTGTACAGTTATATTTACAAACCTAAACAAATTGTGTTGAGAAAGAACACAACATACAGAAACAAAACTTCTGCTTTTGCAGCTTCTTTGACCTGTCAAAATGTTGCCAGTTTCTGCTTCTGCAATCTGCTCAGTTTACTCTGTATTTGTGAGGACGTCTGTTTTTCAATACTGCACAGCATTGTCTTATATCACTCGACCCATCAGTTCAACTGTTTAGTAGATGAATGCTGTTAAAGTGAGTTATGACATCACATTGCAGGAATATACTGGATTATAAAACTGAACTGTTTAACTCTGAATGGTTCAAATGTTTTTTGATGAAGAAATTGTCATTTTGGAGTTTGATGTTTTATAGAACACATTACAGCAGTTGCTGTTGCTTCTTTTGTGTGAAACCTGCACTACAGTTATTATATACCGAGCAGAATGTCAAATCAAGTCAAATCATCTTTATTTATATAAGGCTTGATACAATACAGCCTGTTTCAAAGAGGTTTCACAGTATTGAGCAGGAAATTAATGATTAATTATGCAAATTTAATCACAGTTGAGAATCAAAGTTAAATTCAAAAGTAGCCTTCTTTATCTTTATATTATCTTTATATCTTTATATTATCTTTATATCATCAGCCCACAGCTATAAAAGTACAAAGTTGATTGATAAACCTGATATTCAGTATTAAATAGATTTCATCTGGATTAACGCATTGAACTTAGTGCAGAGCCACATATACAATAACAAATACAACAACAGCAACCAGTGAACAACAGCAGAGCCAAGAAAATGTATCCCAGTGTGGTGGTCCAGAATGCAAACAGATAGAGGGTCTTATTGCAGTAGAGAACTCCAGTCAGGGTTTGGTTGTAGTTAGGAGGGTAAATAGAGTAAATCCACACACTGCCTATAAAAAAGAAATAACAACTTTAATTTGCACACTAACCCATTTTACTGAAGACAAATACAGGAACACACACCCACATTTCAGACACACACAGAGTTATATTGACAGTATTTTTATTTTACTTATAATTGTAAGAAGGATAAGCTATTATGTGCTTGACATGGCATTCTTTAAAGGATAGCTAGACAATGCACAAACATTGACAGTGACCTATGAACACATTCAATGATCTTTTACACCCACATGCCCCACCCTCTCTCACCACTGATCACCCAGCTGAACATGAAGATAGAAACCAGAGCATTCCATCCACTGCAGATAAGACCCAATGCAGTCTGACTGCTCTCTGCACACGGCAAACAAGTCAACAAGGCCATAAACACACCAATCACTCCACAGACCAGCACATAAACCGGGATGTAGTGCTGCTGGGGACAGTCCTGGAGATACACAGCACCTGTGTTGATGAACAACAACAGTGTAAATTCTTAAAGTCATTGATGATTTGCTTGGATGCTGGATCTATAGAAACACACCTATTGCGATCTGAGCAATGGGAAGAGCCAGGCAGAGCAGTTTTGAGATCACTGAAATATACATCAAACAATAGGTTACAAATATTAGTCAAGTAGTAGTACAAAGTGAAAACTTGTTTAGGATTAAGAATTCGCTGGTTTATGAAGGACGTACCAAGGCAAGAAACGCTTGCTATTGGAGGAGACTTGACATAGTTCCACATTTGTTTTGGATCCATGGTGCCTAAAGAAAACATACAACAGCCCAGTGTGTTGATTTCAAAAGCATTAAAAATGAAAATAGATCTTTCGTTCATTATATTATAAACCATGATTTGTATTGATCTGTTCTCAAATATTATACAAAAATGGCTTTGAATAATTTAATTTGTAACTATAATAAGTCATTTTGACAGGAATAGCAAATTAAAACTAAACATATTTACAAAAGTGTTAAGCTTCATTTGCACAAACCTGTAGTTCTGTTGGTCCAGCTGAGCTCTGATGTGTCACACACTTGGATCACAGCTGCCTGAAATGATTTCTCATGGGTTTGTGTGTCATGTTTAAAACAGTTTAACATCCTTTACGCTAGTAACAAGTTGAGATTCCAGACAAACCAGTTCTCACCAAATCCCAACCTCACAAACATGGCATGTATCCAGTAGTTTTCACAGGAATTCAATAAGATATTTGTACCACTTAATAAGATTCAGAATAAGATTCAGTCAAGAAAACGTTCTGCTTAATTATTATGCTTTTAAATGATTTACAAGACATTTTGTGTAGGTAAATTCTGTGATAATCTCAATGATAAACATCAACAGATGTTTGGATGTCTGCATGTTTTGTGTAGCAGATATAGAGATTGTGATGAGCAAATATTCAAAAGAATTCTGTGAGACATGTGAAGCGGTTAAAGATCTAAGTAAGAGTAATCCGCTGAGAACACAATACTTCATTATTAACAGAATTAATGTATTATATCAGTTAAGCTGTAATGTGATGAAAGTCTTTTATATCAGGGTGAGAAAAAGCTTCAATGGCAGGTTTATACAGATAAAACATTTATACAGATGTTAGAGGTGTTTTATTCTGTTAGATTAGAAAACAAAATCCACAGTGACTCCCTGAAAGACATTATCTGAACCACCTACTGACAGTGAGACAGTGAACTGAGAAACAGATTCATGTTGAGAATATAATCATAATATTTGTCCAAGATTAAAGCAAAAACTTTCTGTCAGGGGTTGTGTCACTTTTCTACATTATTTACATTGTTTAAGGCAGCATTACTAAAGACACTGTTTAAATGTTTTCATTCTCTGTCCAGCAGATATGATGATTTTAAAACATTATCACCACAATAATAACGTGTTAAATTAACCAGGTGTTTAATTCCAAAGCAAGTGAGCCATGAACCATCACCACTGAGCCTGTTGCTTCAGAGGGACTGTCTGTGAGCAGTATGTCACATGCAGCACAGTTCTCCTGTATCATACAGTATGACAGACATTTGTCTGATTTTTTCTTCCAACGTGGTCCAACATGGGGGCAGTCGTGGCCTAATGGTTCAAGAGTAGGACTTGTAACCCAAAGGTTGCAGGTTCCTAGTTGCTTTTCAGGCATCAGAGTAAAAGCTGCCCAGTGTTCTGGGTGTGTGTTCTCACTGGACAGATTAAATGCAGAGGTCACATTATAAGTATGGGTTACCATACATTGACAAATATGTCACTTTCACTTATTACTGCTAGTTAATTTGATCACACCTGTCAGTCACAGGTCAGTGAGACACTGGCTTGAGGAAGTCTCTACAAAAACACAGCCTTTTGATTGGCCGCCCTGCAAGTCAATCACTCTGTTCCGTCCTTGTTCATTACTTCCTATCTGAAGTCGTGCTCCGCCCAGGAAGGAGTCCAGCAGCAAACCTTTTCTCCACAGCTGTTAAAATGATCACAAACACACACAGTCACTCTCCACCACAGCAATGCAAACATTATTCTTTACAGTGTTGTGAAATTTACTGCCAGCTTGAACAGAACTGACATGGAAAATGTGCATGATGTATGAAAAGATCTTAAAAGAGAATTCATATTGCTGTTTCAAAGCTTCCCATAACAGCTAGTCAGTTTTCAAACCAGACACATGCCTGAAACTTTTTTATCCTAACCCCCAAAAACCTGTGAAGCTGACATTTGTGGTAAGCACATAAACACATATAAATGTGGTTTATAATTCTACGTCCAATTTTGCTGCATTAACATATCAACCCAGACTTCAGAGACTGGGTCATCTTCCACCTATGAAAATTGAGATTTTTTAAAGGTTTTGTTATTGTTATTTTTCTATATGGACAGAAGTAACAATGGCCGGTAATCTTCTGAAAACTCCAGCAGTATCCACTAACCTCAATGGAGACTTTTGAATTTGGGTGCCTGATGTAAAAGATGGCCTTAGTGTTAAATTCGGGGCTGCCGTCTTTTTTGATTATTCGAGTCCTGACAGAGTCCTTTTCACACCGGATGACAGCATAAACATCAGGAGCTGATATATAGAGAGATCAGAGATGAAGACTGGATCAGTTTATTGCTACAGATACAATAAGGAGAAGAAAGTTATTTTGGGTTACGATAACGGTAAGTAAATGATGAGGAAAGTTTCATTTGTGGTGAATTTGTGATACTGTTATGACCAATTATCTCTCTTGATTAATTTGATTGAATTTCATTCAGTAAAACCAAATGAACCACCATAACTCTTTGTGTTTGGTACTTGTTTTTGTATTATCTTGACAGCCTGCTGATAACTGTTACCCCTTCAGTTTATACATAAAACAATGCAGAGTCGATCTGATTGGCTGAACAGAAATGATGAGGTGATGAGTGTTAACCTGTTTGTTTGGGTTGGCTGAGGCCAGAGGCTCTAAGCAGATGGACTGTAGTTACAGCACTGGGCTCTGGAGTGCAACACTGCCAGAGTGAAGGAGCCGGCAGCTCGTCTTTCAGCTCTCTGTGGAAAGAGGACAAATGACAATGAGAAGAAAACAAAACAGATGTGTGATTGAGTTGAAGTTGCGATAGACCATTGACATGATACATACATACCTACATATACACACACACACCTGAGGCACACACGTGAGTGTGAGAAGAAGCGCAGAAGGAATTTTCCGGTGTCACCGGGCTGGAATGTAGTGGGAAGGATGACATAGCGACCAGGAAGAAGTGTCACGCGCAGAGTGACGCTACGAGAGTCCATATACACAGAGCTAGCAGCCTGCTCACATAAACACTGTACCCGCCACACACGATTCACCTCCACCTGAGTGACCATTTCATTTAAATACATTACAGAATGAAAATTCAGAGATCGATTGATTGGCTGCCCACCACTCACTCACCCTTAGAACCTCAAAGCCGATTGGCAGGTTCTCGCCTCTTCCCTCCCTCCTTTTCATCCTCCTGTCCTCCTGCTGCAGACATATCAACACCTCATCCCCATCTCCACCAACCTCAAACATAAACTGTGAGACAGTGAGAGATATTATCAATGAAATGAAATTAATATAGACTGCTGGAGACAGTCTAGAATAAATGGGAAAATAAAGTTACATGCTTTAGCATTCAAGCTAAAATATGTTATTATTTTAATATACTTGTTACTCCAACCTTTTTTGTGGAAATGACTCACCTGGGGGTTGTATAGAAAAGTGTCTCTGTGATTGATACATCCTCCACATCGACTCTGTTTGTCCATTTGTTTCTCCTGTCTCCTCTCTCCTGTTCTCTCCTGCTTTTTGACACATGTTCCCTGTCCTCGCTTCAATGGCCTTGCTGTGACTTCTTCATTTTCCTTTTTTCTGTGTTTTTCTCCTTGAATTTGTCCCTCCTTCTGTCCTTTACTTAATATTTGCTTATTTTTGCCTCTTCTCTGAGCTGGCATTTGTTTGGACCACCGGTGGCCTGTGGGGGGCTTCTGGGTCTTGATATTCAGATGAGCAGAGGAGGGTGTGGATGGCATCCCAGGGATGTAGGTCCATGCCCCTGGACATCGAGCCTCTCTCCAGTGGGTCTGGGGCCAGAGAAGGGATTTTTCTGCCAGTCTGCACACCACTAAGTCTGTGAAGTAACGGCAGAAGTCTTCAAACTCCATCCTGTGCAAAATGAAAAATGTAGATAATAATAGTGAAAGACAACATCAAAATATTTCACTCATGAGTTGAAATCTTTACCACATTGCTAATATATATTCAAACTGACATCTCACTGGCAAAGTTTAGCTTGAATTACCAAAACTCTCCCACATCTCTGACAGTAAGTCCCATCTTCTCCCTGTTCTTCAGCTGCTGCCACTGAGGAGACCTGTACAGCTCACCAGCAGAAATGGATTATTTGCTAGTTATTGGTCATATTTTATGCATTGCAGCCCAGCATATTTTAATTATTTATCTTAAATGTATCTTTATATCTTACATTTATCTTAAAGGAAGTCCACCAATCATGATGACAAAAAACACTAAAGACAAGACAGAGCTACAGCAAATTTGTACATTTCAAAGAAAAGGCAAATGACTACCAATTTTGTGTGTCATTTCTACAAGCAACTTTCAACTAGACACACAAACTCTCCACACTGAACACACACTGAACAGAAGGGGACATTAACGCTGCACAAGACATAATCTTAAAACCACGCTCCAGGTGAGGCTTGAACTCACAACCTCAGCATTGCCCCACAACATACTGCCACACGCTGACCCATTGCACCACTGGAGCTGGCAGAAGTGTAGCAGTGCAACTCTTAGTTCAGTTTAGTCAAATTAAACTGTGTATCAGTAAATACAGAAACTGGAGAGAGCTATAGATGGAGATTAACTCACCCTATACTCCAAGCTCCCATCCAGTCAGTTGTGCCCCAAGGGTTCCTCATCCTCACCATGAATATACGGGAAGCACCACACATGACCTGCAGGGTCTCAGATACACGCAGTTTCCTGACTGCAGTCACACCGTATGCGTGTCCCTTTATAAGTCCACAGTCCAGAACTGATTCTACTTGCTCTCCTTCTGCTGGCTGCAGCCCCAAGACATGAGTACAAATTAAAAAGAGTAAGAGGAACATCTCATTATACCTCCAGCCACACAGAGGAAAGCTCTGAGTTCTGTGATTTCTTTAAATGTGAAGTTAAATTAGAAGAACATCATCACAAAAGTTCAGAATCAAAAAGTTAAATACATACATTTACATTAAATACAGAATTTGATTTGTAGACGTGGGTCCTCATGCATGATAAATTTTGCTTTGCACACGTGCCTGCTCATACACATGTCTGTGTATGAGCTAATGTTGCAAAAGACTGTGAGTTTTCTTACAAAAGACAAAAATGCCTTGTCTTGATCAATATAACTTTACACTTTACACTTACTTTACACTTTACACTTACTTTACACTTACTTTCAAGTCACCTGTTCTTTGTAATTCATGTTTAATGTTGTTAATTTAATGTTGTTGTGGTGTTTGTTGTAGTTTGTGGATTGGGAGTAAGTTAAGACTGTAACACAACAGTTGTGTCCTCTCTGGCTCTGGTTTCTGACCCGAATGGAGCAGGTAATGAGTGCTTTATGGCTGTGGGCGTGGGCTAGTGTCTGAAACAGCATCCTCCTCTGATCATGATGTATCAGCTTCTCCTGATCCAGGATCAGTGGTTCAGAAACACCACCAGTGAAATCTACCAGCGCTTCAGCTGTATTGCCTCCCTCCAGAGCCTCATAACAGCCATTTAACCTGACAAACCCAGAGAAAGAAAGAGACCGTGAGCGTCTTCTAAAACGTCATCTAAAAGTGTTCAGCTATTCCAAAACATGAATTCAACTAACATAACAATCCATTAAAACAAAGCTGCAAAAATGACTTCATACCCATGACCACATTAACATATTCCCGCCCACATTTACACATCAAGACATATTCAATGTATAATGACATGATCTACCCAGAACAGCAGTAAGAAGGACAGTATCTGGGATAGATACTGTTTCCTAAACATCTGATGAGAAAACTATATAGACGTGTAGGATGTGGTTTAATTTTAGAAGGTTTATTTTAAATGGAATCTAGCATGAAAACATTCAAGACTAGTCAAAATATGACCACTAAAATATTTAAAATGATCAATATATAAAATAATTCTAATCCTGCACTATATCTTTAGTTAATCCCATTACTTAACTATTTAAGCTGTACAGGTTTTTTATTTACCCATGTGATCTGGCGGAAACTAGTCTCTGTGTGTGTTAGTAACTAGTCTCTGTGTGTGTTAGTAACTAGTCTCTGTGTGTGTTTGGATTGTCCTGGTGTGACAGGAGTCTCACTTGGCATAGGCTTTCTCCAGCAAAGCGCTCCAGAATTCTCGTGGTGTCGCAGAACGACAGAAGAGCAGAGTTCCATCTTCACTGACGGGTAAACGATCATCTACCACAACATCTGTCCACTGCCCAAGTCTCCAAAAACGAAAGTGAAAAATTCCAGCGTACAGGTGTGGGCGTTTCGGGTTCCACTCCTGTTCGGCATGATCCGGAATGACCTGATAAAGAACAATCCAATGGTGAGGGTAAAGACGGAACTGAAATCCTCATAAATGAGTGAAATTAGGTTTTGTGTTTGTATTTTTATTTGTAAGTTGTTTTGGATAAAAATATCTGATAAATGGATAATTTTATTGTATAAATATTTATCTCTAACTAACTAACTAACTATATTCTAACCTTCTTCCAGAGTGATGGTTCTGTCGCCAGGCAGGATGTGGCTGCCACCATCCAGCAGTTACCCAGGCTGCCCTGGTGCAGGTCTCTTGTGCTGATTCCATCCACAAATAGCCGTGGGTCCTTACATAACTCCTAGGTACAAGATAGAAGATCCTCAGTTTAGTTTAGTTTTGTTTAGCACACACTTCAGCGGGGCAGTTGTGGTCTACTGGTTAGTGAGTCGGGCTTGTAATCAGTAGGTTGCTGGTTTGATTCCAGCACTGGCAGGTAGCAACTGAAATGCCCTTGAGCAAGACACCAAACCCCCGGGTGCTGCAGTGATAGCTGCCCACTGCTCTGTGTGTGTGTGTGTTTATGACTTGCAGTGTGTGTTCACTCCTCACGAAGGATGGGTTAAATGCAGAGGTCACATTTCAGTTATGGGTGCCTGTGTGTGTTAGTTTTTTACATGTAGGATCAAATATGGCTGATTAACACTTGTCAAGTTTCACACTGAACACTATAGGTGTCATTAGTTTTGGATTACATGAAAAGACACAAACACATAAACATATTTTGTCACTGTCATTTCACATACGGATGAAATGTATAACTTGAATTACTGTATCACTTCAGATTAAAGTCTCCACCGAATGCATTAAAGGTAAATGTAAGATAAATGTCACAGACACAAAGAAAAACGAAAAGTGCACTGATGCTCGTCCCAATGAAATGCTTTAAACACATTCTAGTATATAATCCCTCTCTTTCCCATCATGCATCTGGTTTTCGGTGAGTGTGAACATACTGATATGTTGGTAATCTCCCTCATACACGCGACACACACACTCTGCAGGGTCACGTTACATCAGACTGATGCCTCGCTGGCAAAAGCTCTTTAATTAAACATCTCTTATACTGCTGACTGCGGATCCACATTTACAATCATAATAGTCACATTTACTCACTTCAGTCTGTGGAAGATTTGTTGGAAGTCTGTAACTTTGTATAGCACTTCTCATGTTATTGAGAATAAATATATTACATGATAAATGTAATATATTGTTTATCGCTTTATTGTTTTTCTCACCTTGTAAGTCACTATGGAAAAAAGTGCAAATGTCTAAATGTAACATGTATGTTTACCTCTAATTTAATTCTATATAACTTGATTAAGTTGACATGTCAATGTTTTCTAAATACATGAGCAAAAATTAAAAAACATTATTTTATCCCTGCTCGCGTTGTGCAATGGTGCTTTTATAAACCCAATGAAAAAACATACCTCAAAAGTTAATTATTGTTGTTGTCTCATATTTTTTAACTTTGTGTGCAAACATTTGTCTGGTCATAAAGATTTTTTTTGATGACACTAACAAATATAACTAACATTTTATGAAACTAACAAACAGTTTCTGGTACATCATACAGGAATTTATATCTTACAGAATAAACTATTTTAACTTTCTCTTACTTTAGGTCTCTTCCATGTCAGTCCTGGAGGGGGCGCTCTTTTGTAGAACAATGACTCAGCTGAGGGAGGAAAGTGTGGATCTTGGAACAGAGCGCCTCTCTTCAAACAGGCTCGCTTCAGTTTATAGTAACACTGACCCTGAAACCTGCACATTTTCTCTGGCATACTGCACGGAGGAAAGGAAAGAAGAGAAAAGAGTTAAATACAGTCCAAAAATCTACATCAAATTCTACTATAAGCATTTAGTATTCCAGTGATGTCTTTGTCCAGATACAGCAGTAAGAGCCGGTAGATTTGTATGTTAAGTCTTGTTCTGTAACCTCCAGTTTAGCATCAGTTTCAGGGATGGTTGGGTAACGGTTTATTTGCAGGCGTGTAGTTTGCACTGGAAATGGAGAAGGGTTAGACATGCTGGAGAGGTTAATGTGTCAGCAGTCCCAACAGCAGAATAAGTTTAGTTACGTTTCTTTATGTTTGTGAATGTGAATAAAGTTTGGGTTAAGTGTTCATAAAGAAATGGATAAGTTGTGAACCTTCATTTATCTAATCCTACATTAAACCCTGAATTAAGTGTGTGTTTGTGTGTGTGAGACAGGATATGATTTAGGGGGCCAATCTGGCTATTGGGGGTCTGGCAAAGAGTACAAGGGAGGCCAAGGGCCAACATGTGCTGGCATATGATCCACTCTGATACTGTGTGTTTGTGTGGATGTATTTGTGTTAGTGTTTGTGTGTGTTTGAGGGAGTGGGCAGGTTTTACCTGTTGTGGGGACCAAATGTCCCTACAGTGATAGTAAAACCTAAAATTTGCTTGTGGACACAAGCCAACACTGGTAATAAACATATTAAACAATGTTTTAGTTAACATCCACAAATGAAACTCGTTTTCTGTGACAGTTAGATTTAGAGATAGAGGTTAGTGAGATTGAAAACACCGTTAGCTCAGTAAATAAACAACATTAAGTCATTAGAAAACCTCTACTAAGATAAAATAACAAATCCACATTTTGTGTGTGTGTGTGTAGTTCTAGAGTTCAAGTTCTGTGCACATACCAAACAGACCAACACTAGCACACTGCATCCCTGACTACACAACAAACTACACAAATAAACCAGAGTATCTCTTCAAACACACACAAACAGAAATATTCTCTAATTCACACAGAACCTTGCAAACGTTTTCAGGACCTTAAACAACTTTTGAACATTTACGTTAGACATGTTTTTACCCCACATGTTAATGCTGTTCATCAGTATTTGTCGAGCTGTTTGCACAGGTTTGATATTTGAGTGCAGGTTCAGCTTGATGTGGTTAGATGTTCTGATGAACTGCAGCTTTCAAGATGTGTCACAGATCTTCAGCTGGACTGAGATCAGGCTTTTGAGAGGCCTATTACAGAACATTCACCTTTTTGTTTTCAGGCCATTTCAATGTAAATTTGTGTCTGCATCTGAAATCATTCTCCTGATAATTCCTCCCCACTCATTCCCAGTCCTGTTTAAATCCCGGGATAAGCCCAGAAGGAAATAGATGCTGCCTCCAGCGTATTCATTGTGTTGAGCTGTGAGCAAGGTTTGATTTGTATTAAACACTAAATCATAAATCATCATTTATCACTACATTTGACTACAAAGCTCTCGGCCACAAAACCTTTTCTCATGTCACATCTGTCCTTTCAGCTCAGATTCACAACAAGAATAATTATTCCTTGACACCGGGGTATTTTTCTCAGGAAATGTGGTAGTTATTTTAATGATTCACATATGGAGGCAATTGTGGGGCAATTGCATCCTTGTTGGGGTAATTGTTTCTGATCTGCATGAGCCTTGAAATTCTACAACAGGATTGAAACTTCTCTTATTTTGGCAAACACTATTAAAATAATTCAGTTTAACTTCTTAAAAATATCACCGAAAAACATTAACATCATTTGTAAATGAACTCACAGTTATGAATGTGATTGCAGCCGAGCAGAATATTTGCCATAACATGATTTAAGCTAGAAATGTGTTGGCATGTAAAATTTAATTTTCATGAAGTGCAACCTGAATTCTGTCATATTCAAAGTCGATGACTTGATAAAAGACTTGCAGAAAGTTTAAATGTGTGTTGATGCAACTGTTTCACAGTCTGAACATCATGCAAAATCAGAAATAATAATTCTTGTGATCCACCAGCACTGTTTAATATTATGATAAAGGCCACTGCTCACAGTATAATTAAAATAATATTCTTATCAACATGCATTTTTGCCAATATTTACTGCTGACCATTGGATTATTAATACAACATTTATTTTGGTACAGAAATACAAACCCAGTGACACAAACACAGACTTACCTGTCACCTTTTCTCTTTGTCTCTGTGTAATATGTTATTCCTGTAGATATATCCAGTAATTAAGCCGTTTCACAGGTTAGCTGCAGAGTTTTTGCACAGGATGACAGATAGCAGACTTGCAGTCATACTGTCCATGTGTCTGATGTATCAGGATCCGTTCATCAGGTGTTTTCTTACTGTTTAACCCGTCTGTTTGACGTTGCTGTGACAACCGTGTGTTGTGCTGCAGGTCAGGTGTGGGTATCTTTGAGTCTTTGAATGGGTAGATTTTTGGCATACATGTGGATGTGTAATATTTAATTAAGTTTAGTAATGGTGTGTATGTCATGTGCAGTGTGTCATTATATCCCTGCATGTCTACCTGCTCTGAGATAGTCGTCTGTTTGTGGATGTAACTCCATCCCTCCAGCCAGTCTAGTTTAAAACACAATTAGTGAGAAGAGCACACACACACACGCACACACACGCACACACACGCACACACACGCACACACACTATCAGCTTGCTTACAATGAAACAAAAGCAGGGATCAGTTAATTGCCTACAATTGTCCCTAAAGACCCCCAACAAAACAACATGCACATTAAATAAATGCAATGACCCACAGGATACAACACATGTAAATCCAAAAGCCCTGCTTTAGTGCCTGTTTGCTTCTGTCCAATCAACCGCTTGCTTAAAATGAAACAATAAAACAAATAGATTACAATGAAAAAAACATTGGCCCCAAAATAACTAAAAAATAACAAACAAACAGGTGCATTACCATAAAAACATTCACACATAGCCAGCAAGTTAGTCAAGCTTGGCTGTTTTTCCCCCTATTCTCCCTCTTTATATTTTTCTTCCTGTCTTCATTGCTTTCTGTCTTTTTTTAGAAGTATATTGGGTGCTGCCCTCCGTCTGACCCCAAACCTCAGAGGAATATGCTAACTCCAGTTTCTCCTCACTCTCTCTTCAAATTCTCACCGCTGTCACCCCCTCTGTTTTCTCTCACTCTTACATTAACACGTGGACTATCCCTCCTTTCCAGATCTGTGTAAGAAAGAAGCAGCATGTACCTCTCATGCACATTAAACTCACAGCTCACGGGTTGCTCTTCTTGTTCACTGAGTATTTCCAGTTTCCTGTGAAGTACTTATGTCAGACCTCTGTCTGGATTTCTCATCATTCTCTTCACACCCCCACCCTCGTCCCTCACCCACCAATAGGTTCATCATGCCATATCTGTCAATATGCCTGTGACACTGACACCTGAATCCACAAGAGGGCCACGGGTAGTTGAACTCTGACACCCCTCTGAAAACACACCAGATTTAACTATCTACCAACATAATCCAGTGAAACATGATTTCTGAGACATCACTAATGTTTCTTATGATATATAAAACTTTTACAGGCTTTAAGAGTTTATACATTACTGTGCCAGACAATTGAGTTAACACAACAAAAACACACTTCACTGTCTCCTTAACCCTGTTAAACCCTTTCAATGAAACAACTGAAAGTCAGAACAACAGTCTGAAAAATCCCAAACGAGAGCTGCTTTATTCCAAGAGTCTGTTGCTCTGTTCTTTGCTCAGATCTTCACTGTGGATCGTCGGGTTTGCTGAGGACTCACAAAACATGGAGACCATCTGAACTCTGAGAAACAGATTTTGTGCCTGTAACGCACTTCACACGGGACATGAATTAATGAAAAGCTAACAAATTATTAAATACATGATCTTGTTACACTCATTTTATAGTGTCTTGTGGCTATGTGCCATATTACACGCGCTGTTTTAGGCTGAGCAGTAAAACTTTCACAGTGAATGTTAATGTATTTGATGGTTGGTGAACTAAATGCTCTATGCGTTCAGCTCTCGATTAATTACGCCTCCATCTGTCCTCTCTCAGTGCGCATGCGCCGTTCGGCCAGCATGAGACGCTCAGTAATGTCGATGTGGCTTTAAAGTAAACAACTGTTGAATGGGAAGTTTGTAAACACACATCACTATGAAACTTTCTGCTCTTTGTTTGCTTTGGATGTTCAGCCTAGTCTTGGCAAACCAAGATGAGCGGTTGCCAAATAAATGCGAAGGTAAGAATGAAATAATGTTTTATGTTTAAGAGTAAAGCAACTAATGCGGTACAGAACTGCAGAACATATATTACAAGTGACAGTTTTGCCTCTGTATTTATCTGCTCGTATGTGCTACAMGTCAAAACTTTTGCCAACTATTCTGACACAAAGTATTTTATATTAAATACTTAAATATAAGTATTAAATATAATAAATCTTTACAGCACTAACTTTCTCCTATTGCATTATTATTCTTTTGATAGTTTGTAAGTTACTGACGGTGGAACTGCAGGACGCCTTGGAAAAAACTGGCCGATCGAAGGAGGTTATAGAGATCGGAGAAGTTTTGGATACCGGCAAGAGAAGACGCAAAATCAAATACAACACTTCGTATGTAATGATGATGAAATACTAACACGGCAGTTCTGTCCTATAAGTTTAAGAATCATCAATGTTGAAATAAACTTTATGTTGGCAGAGAGACACGACTAACTGAGGCTATGGACAACATCTGTGAGAGGATTCTGCAGTATAAAGTTCATGCTGAGAGACCGGGCAGCCTTCGCTATGCAAAGGTTTTAAGCTCGACTCTTTCCAGCTTTATGAAGAGTCTGAATATGTTGTTGTAGAATGAGTACTTGACTTTAGTTTGCTGTGTTTGTCAGGGCACCAGTCAGACAATGAGCACACTTAAGAACCTGATGAATAAGGGAGTAAAGGTTGAACTGGGGATTCCTTATGAACTGTGGGATGAGCCGTCTGTGGAGGTGGCAGACCTGAAGAGACAGGTAAAAACAATGAACCACTTCACACTGATTGTCACTGTGGTATTAAGACACTGAGTAAAACTCTTGTCTATAGAAAAATACTGAAATTAATACTGTTGTATTACAGTGTGAGACCATGTTAGAAGAATATGAAGAAGTTGTAGAGAACTGGTTCTTTAACCATCAAGATGAGAGACTGGACAGGTTCCTGTGTGAGGCACGTGTCCTGAGACACTCAGAGCAGGGTAGGAAATACACTGCTCTCTCTCCACCCTGTACACACACACGCATGTGTGTTACATTTATATGTTTGTGTGTTTTTCTTGCAGAGTGCCTGCAGGAGATGTGGAAAGGTGATTTGGCAATGAAGGGATCCGAGCAGGAGAGTGAGGCAGAGGCAGGACACACCCATGAATCAGGAGAGCTGTGAAACTGCAGCCTGTAGGACGTTTGGGCTTCTTTTAACATTAAACATGGAATGACAGGAGTGTTGATGTGGTTAATAACAACAACAAATGAAAGAATCAAGTCACTACTTTTTTATTTGTTCTTGTCAGATAAGATTTGAACAGACCCTGATGTTTTACCTCTTTGTCCAGCTGTTTTTTTTATTTACAACACTTAAGATATTGAAATGTGCCTCTTTTATCTAATGTCTCAGAGCTGGTACAGACACTAACAGTTTGTTACAGAAAATACTTTTTGTATTTTTATTAAATATACTCTCTTTTTATACAGCATGTTAACTGTCTTTCCTACTTTTTCTCCTGTCTGCTGTTTTGAGAAGTAGACATTTTGTTTTTTTCATTGTTGTTTTTTTGGAGGGGGAACTTTTGTCATCGTCTCCTGATGCAATATGTACAGTTTTTGTTAAATAATATTCTCTTAAGTTAAAAGTGTGTGTCTTGTGTGTTAATTTGTTAAAAGCGTGTGTCCTTTTAACAAATGTGGGTTCTTTACGACAGAAGCTCCAGTGGCGCAATCGGTCAGCGCGCGGTACTTATACAGCAGTACAGAGTGATGCCGAGGTTGTGAGTTCGAGCCTC
>JAZGTK010004372.1:0-24767 GCA_036877625.1 Ambastaia sidthimunki | reverse complement strand
AGTTCTGGATAGTGTTCTGTGTGTTCAGGAGGAGGGTGATTGTGTTGATGTCTCGGCTGTAATTGGCTCCTGCACTCTGACTGAAGCTCGATTCCTTCTCGATCATTTTATGTCCATGGCCATAAATAAGGTATCAGATCTCTGACCATTCCACTGATCGCTTCTGATTGGTCTGCTCAGATTTAAACGTGGATTTGATTGGCTGTTGTCAGGGTCTACAGGCAGCTCAGAAAGAGTCGCAGATAAAAGTGCTGGAGGGTCGTCTGAAGCAAACAGAGATCAACAGCGCCACTCAGAACCAGCTGCTCTTCCACATGCTGAAGGAAAAGGCAGAGTTTAACCCAGAACTGGACGCTTTGTTGGGGAACGCTCTGCAAGGTACAGTCACTCTTCTTCCCAGCTAACAGGAAACATTCGAAGACCAGAACGTAACCAGAATCGTTGAGTCTCTGCATTTTTAAGTTTACGAAGCTTACGGATGACCAATGAACTGGGCGGTCTAAGACTATGACTAAATAGTACCCATTACTGAAATTTTTAGGACAAAAACTGAACTTAATATTGTCTGCCATTTTCAAATGTGGTATAAATTCCCTCGGGTCCCTTGCAGTGACCAATTTAGGTCAGGCGTTGCCAGATTTAAGTAGTGTCAGGCCATTTTTATTTAATTTTATTTCTTTTGATAAGAATTGTTTTGGGGGAATATGCTTTTGATTTCTTTGTTGCTTTTTTTCTGTTCCCCTGTTGACTGATTTGAAACAGAACTAGGTAACATGCCCATGGGTGAGTACTAGTAGCCGTACACTCTCTCCATAATGAGTGCATGGTTCAACCACCTAGGACTAACCACAGGCTAGCGGTCCCATCCGCAGGTGCATGAAGCTTGTGTTCATCCTTCCAACCCTCCTTTACCAGTTACCATATTAAACCACCAATCCCTAGCAGCGCGCTACTTGTTAGCATTAGCATAGGTCACCGTCTCGTGGCAGGAAACCATGTGACGACTCTTCCGGTCCACGTAGGACTCGTTTTGGTGCAACATACTAATTTTTTCTCTCCTTTTCGAATGATTTGTCATTTGTGTTTCCTCATTTCTCTTCTCCACAGCTTTTTTTTGCGCTAACTTTGAAGGTAACCTCTTTTGGTTGCAGACGATGTCAGACAACGGTTTGGATCAGTGTTTCACCGCGACTAAAGAAACTAGCATGGTTGCGCTGTGCTTTATTTTTATTTGCTTTCTTTATGTACTACCACACTCTAAAAGACGTCTCTTTAAACACCGCAGATAACACATCAACATCAGCAGCTTAAAGTACCAAGACTTTCCAAGGTTGTTAAAAGACCCCATGAAATCAAAACGGGAGTTTTTTTACTTTTAGTTTGTGTTTGTAAGTTCTGAGGCCATCAGTAAGCTAGTGTACTCCTGCAAGTTGTGGATTTTCAACCAAATACAGTGAAAACGTGCAAGAAAATGTTCTTTAGAGAACCGCTTGTCTTCCATTAATAGTTGATCAAATCATGGATGCCAAATTCTCTAACTTTCTCCTTCCTCCATAGTATCTCCTCAGCTTCCTCGTTTAACAGGAAATCTAAAAGCACAGGAAAGAAAAAGCATTTCATTGGGTCTTTAAAGATATCCTGCAGGTCTGAACTACAGACTGATTTGTAGTTTCAGGAATATCCACTTTCTTGTTTTTCATGATTTAGAAAACGAAGACGACAGTAGCAGTGATGAGTCGCCCCAGAGTCCTTCAGCGGAAGGGAAGTAAGTTAACATCTGCTAATGATGAATATGTTTGAATTTCTGTGCTTTATTAGCGAACAAATCTAAGTGAATATCTTTTCCCATGATGCAGTACACTGACCTCAGACCTCATGAAGTTATGTGGAGACACAAAGTCTAGGACTAAGGTATGGTATTGCATGCAGCAAGTTGCTTCCTTACATATTAATTTACGTTACGTTTACATTTATAAATTTGGCATTTGGCTTTTATCCAAAGTGACTTATAGTGCCTTCAAGCTATACGTCTGATCCGTATGTGTGTTCCCTGGGGATCGAACCCACAACCTTTGCACTGCTAACGCAATGCAGTTGAGCTACAGGAACACAAGTGACATCCCGATTTAACAGCCATTTTTGCACTCAGGCTCGGAGAAGAACCACAACTCAGATGGAGTTACTCTATGTTAACAACTGCGACTGTGGGCCAGACGCACCGGTCCATCTCCATCCAATGAGTGAGACGTCAGAAGGATCTGGAGAGCTGGAGTCTGCTGGGAATACAGTCAGAGATAGGGACTTCATTCTGCCGTCTTCTGGCTTGGCTTCTAGAATGGGTAGCATGTAAGTTTAGGTGGATTCTCTGTGCTTCTCAATGTCACGTCTTGTTGACCGAAATGTCAACGCTTACTAACTTCACCACCTCATCATGCTTGAACTAATTCTTCTGCTTTCTGTTTGCCTTTCAAAATTCATTTTCTCAACAAAGGGTGTTTTAATGTCACTTCTATTTCTGCTATCATATATATATTTATCAGAAACTAATATAAGACTAATGGTACATTAAGTCTCCTGGTCACTGGTTAGCAGTTCAGCCAGTATTGAAGGTTCCAACTTTTCTCAATAACTAAACAACTAAACTGTGTCTAGTATATGCTGGCAAACATATCCTACTTTCTGCAGCAGTTAGTGATCACACTAAACCATTGTGATAACATGTTACCATTGATGGTTTAAGTGTTGTTCCATTCACAAACTGAATTTGAAGTTGAGTAATATGAAAAGTCACATGTGTAAAGCTGTATAGCTGTGGTGGCTTGTCTGTTGGTGGTCCTTTGGCCACAGGTTTACTGATTGACTAAAGGTTCACAAGAGAACTGCTAGTTAGTAGTAGTAGATATTTGCCAAAGGTTTACTAGAGAACTACTAGTCAGTAATGGTAGATATTTGCCAAAGGTTCACCAGAGAACTGGTAGTCTGTAGTGTTAACCTGTTATTGGTTGCTAAAGATTCTTTAGCTAGTGAAAAGCTTGTAACTTCTTGATGAAATATGCCACAAATAAGTTTCTGCAAGTGTAGCTATGTGTTCATCTTACAGTTAATGTTATTAGGTTTTTATTTAAGGTTATTATTTGTTTACTATGCATGCTGTCCATCTTATGTTGGTGTTTTTTTTGTTCAGTGTTTGTGTTTTATTTCATGTTTCTGTCTTTCACATTGCAAATGGATCTTTAAGTAGCAGTTCTGGCAACAGACTTCCATCAGGTGGGCAAAAGAGAGTGCCGGAACCCTCCCCTCTGTCCCGCAGGAAGACTTATGACAAGGGACAAGCCCTGGCCGACAAGGCTAAAGCCAAAGAGATCACACAGTAAGAGCTAGCGCCCCTAGTGGCAGGATGTTACAACTGCAAAGGTTTTGGTTTCTGCCAATGTGTGTCGGCTTTTACAATGAACTACGGAGATGGAAAACACGGGATCTGGTAGAAAGTTTGGCATATACGTTTTAAAAAAAAAAAGACTTGAGAAAGCATGCAGTGTGACCCCAGCATTTCAAACATTATAGCTGCATTTACATGGACTGCCGTAATTTCCCTCAATGTGAATATTCTGAATATTGAAACATTCCACTTAAATTATTTTTACAGCAGTTATTCTGATTAATGCTGGCAGACCCCTACTGGAACTGGAATTTAAAGTTATCATTATCTTTAGATTGTCGAATCATGCAAAATCCAGGATTTTGGAACAATATTCCAGAATCCAGAAAAGGCCAGTCACTTGATCTGAGAATTGTTCATATTCCTGTTATAGCAGTCCACGTAAAACACCATAAAATATCAACTCAGCTTGGCTTTGAAAGTAGACAGTAGATTATATCCTACCAGGAGTACGTATTGCCCTTATTGTTATAAAGTCAACAGTGAGTTGAATGGAAGTTCTTGCCCTACAAACACTGACTACTTAGATTATTTGCATCAGAAGGTTTTTATTCTCATTGAGTGGCAACGTGTGTGTTTGTGTGAGGGTGTTTATTAGCGTTTTGGTGCATGTGTATTTTAAGTGGTTGTGGGAAGGAACTGGCATAAGCTCCGCCCCCAGTGCAGCTCATTGGCCGAACCAGCAAGATGTAGAAGGTTTAGTTTAAAAAGAGACCACAGGAGAAATATGCAAAGGAGAAAGACAGATGTACTGTAGAAAAATAAGTGAAGGGAAATAAAAGGAATATACGTAAAGTTACCTTCTGAATTTTAAAGTAAAATTCTATTGTTAATTATTTAATATTAGTTAAATGCTTATAAGCAAACCAACCAAGTAATCGAGGTGCCGATGGAAAAGTTATGTGTAAGTTATGCTATATAAAAATGTAAATATTTTTTTTTGCTTGTTTAAAGTGTCACTAGTGTGTCACTATTAATGTGTTTAGGTTTTTTCTTTCTCTAAACGTTTCTCACACACAAATGACACTCAGACCTACACAATAATTTTCTATTATCTTTATTAATTTTCTTTTTGGTTTGTTTTTGCATTATACATGTTTATTCCGCTGCATGTGGATGATGAGACATGCTTGCTCAGTTTTTCTCACTCCTCATTTGAACATTGTTGTGAATCTTTTCTATGACATTGATCATTTGTTAATGATGAGATTTAATGGGTTTTTTGTGCAACAGAGGTGTGATCAGTCCTGTCCCTGCGTCAAAGAGCAGCAGAGGCAGCTGTCTGCAGTGTGTGCATATAGCCGAGGGTCACAGTAAAGCTGTGCTGTGTGTCGACTCCACCGATGACCTTCTCTTCACTGGATCTAAAGGTCAGAACCAGAGTTCATCTCCCCACATCTCTTATCCGTGTTGTGTCTCTCACCTCCGTCCCGTCTCTCACCTCCGTCATGTCTCTCACCTCATTCGCGTCTCTCACCTCCGTTACCCCATCCTGATGCATTACTGTACTATATGGGTTGAGTCTGTTGTTGTCTGTTGTGGTTCTGATAGGCTGACTCTCTCTCCTCATTTAGACCGGACCTGTAAAGTGTGGAATCTGGTCACTGGACAGGAGATCATGTATCTCGGCGGCCACCCCAACAACGTCGTGTCTGTGCGTTACAGCTCCAGTCTGGTGTTCACGGTCTCCACCTCCTACATCAAAGTATGGGACATCCGTGATTCGGCCAAGTGCATCCGGACACTCACGTGAGTGTCCTGTAAAATCTGAGGATTCTCCAGCCACTCTGAACTAAAGTACAATTATCATGTTTATTTATAAAAGTTGCATGAACAACAAATAAATCGAGTAACAACAAAAATCAGAACAACATTGCTAACAAAAACAGGAAGTGGGACATTGTGTGTCATTGCCACGTTGCCCTGAAAATTCTGCATTCATTTGCCTGCAGCATCACCTACTGGTCAAAAAATATAAAACTATAAATAATGTTAAATCTGCTTTCAGCATTTTAAATCTGCTTAACCTTAATGTGTGTTACAACAGTTTCTAATGTGCTGTTTAATATGCATTTAACACGTAACTGTTAATATAATAATTGAAAGTTTTTTGTGTCTGTCTGGTTTAGGTCATCAGGTCTGGTGAACACCGGTGACATGTGTGCAGCCAGCACAAACCGCAGCGTGACCATCCCGGCCGGAGAAAACCAGATCAACCAGATTTATCTGAACCCGAGCGGCACCGTTCTGTACGCTGCTGCCGGCAACTCAGTGCGCATGTGGGACCTGAGACGGTAACTTCCACCCGACATCCTATAATTCACTATATACACATGATCTGTATGTACATCATATATAAGTTAATGCAAATATGGGCACTTTGGACCCTGTGGATTTATAGAAAATAAACTAGGCTTCTTATAGAAACAAAGACTTTCTTTGTTCTTTACAATCACAAAATGGATATTTTTGAAAAACTGTTTATGTTGGTTTTCATGTAAACTTCCTAAACAGCGGAGAGAAAATTCACAGGTTAAGACTTTCCTAAAATAATAAGTTAGATTTAAGTTTGTTTTTATCAAACTGTTCATGTGAAAATAACACCAGAGATGGCACAGAATTTGTGTAAACGTTTATATAATTTTCATGTATTAAATCTGGAAATTTTCTTTATTTTACCATTTGTATAGCTTATTTTTAACATTAAAAACCGATGAAATCTGTGAATAAAAGTCATTTAAAAATTTGCAAACACCAAAGGAGTAGTAAAATGTTTCTGCCACCTTCATATAACAAAAATAACTTATTATAAAGGTTTAAATGAAAACATTTAATAAAAATAAAAGCATTCGAGGGTCTGTAGTTTTCATGCATCAGTCTGATGCATTTACACTGTTTGTCAGGTTTGTGTCTACAGGGAAGTTGACAGGTCACCTCAGTCCAGTCATGTGTCTGACTGTTGATCAGACCTGCAATGGACAAGATCTTGTTCTCACGGGCTCAAAGGATCACTACATCAAGGTGTGTGTGCGTGTGTGTGTGCGCGTCATTTACATCAAAGATCATCTCAATGGCCTGGATGTCTTTTCCTGTAGATGTTTGATGTGACTGAGGGGGCCGTGGGAAGCATCAGCCCCACTCATAACTTCGAGCCGCCTCACTACGACGGCATCGAGTCGCTGGTGGTTCAGGGTGATTGTCTCTTCAGTGGCTCCAGAGACAACGGCATTAAGAAATGGGACCTGGCTCGCAAAGACCTGCTGCAGGTAAAACCAGCTACACTAACTGCTTAGAAAACAGCTAACAGCTACACTAACTGCTTAGAAAACAGCTAACAGCTACACTAACTGCTTAGAAAACAGCTAACAGCTACACTAACTGCTTAGTTAAGTCTGAAACTGATATTTCTGAGGACATTTTAAGCAACTTTTGTTCAATATAGAAATAATACAGAAAGTGTTAACAACTACCATAAAATAAGTCTTCCAAGTCCGTGAAACACAAACAAGCACGTTTTCCATCTAAACGTTTTGTACGGTAATAAAACCATAATGCGTTCGTACGTCTCACTTTTCTGTACAGAACTTACTGCAGCAGTAAACTTATTGCGTTTCTGACCTAAGACTTGTTTTGACAGACACACATACAGTCCAGCTTCATCACACATCATCACATCCCACACGCAGCGAGTGTAAATCCTTCCGCACGTAATCAGCCAATGAGTCCGTTAATCAGACCTGAGAGACGACCAGGAAGACGCTAATCAGCTAATCAGGAAGTGATAGAATCGGAACCCAGCCTGTGTTTGTGACGGTGTGATGAATTAATGAGCCCGTGTGTTGATCTACAGCAGGTACCAAACGCTCATCGTGACTGGGTTTGTGCTCTGGGGGTCGTACCTGCGTCTACCATCCTGTTGAGTGGCTGTAGGGGAGGGGTTCTGAAACTCTGGCACACGGACACGCTGGGTCCTCTCGGAGAGCTCAGGGGTCACGACAGCCCCATCAACAGCATCTCCACCAATAGCAATCTTCTGTTTACTGCATCAGAGTGAGTGGTACACACACTAAACTCGGGTTAAGAATTAAGGGCTGGACTTTTTCCTCATATGCAATAAAGCAATACATACAAATACAACAGCAGTATTTATCCAGTATTTATATTATAGCAGTATTTATTTTTGTATTGAAACAAGTCAAACTTTGCAGCTGTAACACGTTTTTACTACTGAAGTCTAAATCAGAGATGCTATTAAAGCAACGATGATATTAAAGGTTTAATAACACGCTGTTGATTAAATTTAATAACCTGAATGCATTAAAATAATTGCAGTGTTCATTGTAACTGGAACCAAAGGGTTTGTTTAAATGTAACGTCAAACTCAAAATGACACACTGAAATTCAGATTATGGAAGTTCACCTTGACTTTAAAATTAATAGTTCATGCAACATCGTAATTAAATTACTTAAAACAGTTTGATGGTTTAATTTTTTAGAAATGTTTCACTGTTACAAAAACATTTCACCCAACAATTATTAGAATCATTAAATGAAAGTAGAATGAAAGCTATTCTCATTTCTCTTTTAACACACTTGTTTATATGAGTGTAAACACGTCTCACTCTGCTTCACTTTGAAGTGACCGGACGGTGAAGATCTGGCGTGTGAGGGGAGGTCTGGACGGCGCCACGGATGTTGCCGACACCGCCGACGACGCCGTCGGTAACTGACTGCGGTGTTACCACGGTAACGCTGCTGCCAAAGACATTTGCACTTTGACTCCACCAATACAATGTGGATATCCGATTGATTCTTTGGCCTTCAGCACACAAATCCCAACGGAGTTTACTCGGAATCTGCTCACTACGCTTCCCCTGGACGTGGCCCAGCATTCGTTGTCTAATATAGGGGCATCGCTTAAGACGCAAAATCCACGTCACGTGCTAAATAAAGCTCCTCGTCCTCAAATTAGCCGTGCCAGCTCAGATAATTCTAACAATCACGAAGACGGCACTGAAAACAGACACGCTGACGTAGAGTTCTGTCGGACATTAGGGCAAAAGGAACCGGATTAACTGTAGCTGGCTTCAGTATTCCCGTTTCAGAAACGTTCCAGAACGTCACAGAGGATTAGTTGTGTCTGTGGACTCGTGAAGCATGAGGGAAACTCGTCATATTTTGCCCTAAACTCTACAAAGGAGAAATTATTAATTGCTAAAGAATACAGTATTGCATGAAGAAAATGAAAGCTGTTTTAGAGACATTGATTCTAAACTAGAACCATGTTTTCTTTGCATTGTGATATTTGAAAGGCAATTAAACACATTTTTATTTCTCAGTACCGGCTAGCAAATAAAGTTTCACTACTATAATGCAAAATGAATTATTTTGCTTGTTTTTTCACAGAATGTCATGGCTGTGTCTAATCGTGGTAGTGCCTGTAAGTGTAGTTTAAAATATTTAAGAGAATAAATTACAAATGTATACTTGTAATGTAGAAACATACTGTAGCCCAATTTTCATAAAATTGTATTTTTTTGTTTGAAATTTCAAAAATCACAATCGTCCTAAAATAGGCTTTATTTTCTTAATGCAAAAGAAAATTTGATCTGTCTTTCCTTTTTCTGATTTTGGGGTGAAATATAACCTGGACATATTTTGTGCAAATTCACCCAACTGGAATGAATTTTGACTTTAAATTTACTCTGTTAGATTTTATTGTGGCTACCTGCAAATAATTAGGTGACTAAAAACCATATTAACAGCTAATCAACCACATACTATATCAGTGAAGACAGTAACAATATAGATGTTCTCTTTAAACCGTCACTTCCGACACACTTGTTCTGTGTTTTGTCCACTAATCTCTTTCTTCTACTGATCACTCATGTCACTAAGTCTTTCGGGTCTGTGTAGTGTACTGATAAACACTAGATACTGTACTGTATATATAATGTATTCAGATGTGAAGGGGAAATTAATTGTGCCTGTATCATGTATCTACACTGCATAACTCACTGCGTTTTATTCCCAAAACCTGTTGACTGTAGTTACACATGCAGTTTTACATGTCAAACTCTCACGGTATCTGCTAGATTAAATAACACATGAATACTGACTTAAAAGCTTTTGTAGGCCAGTTCTGTTAATGCTTTTAGTTTTACGATTAGTGTTTTTTCTGGCTTTACTGTATTTATGATGCTTGAGGTTTCCCATGTGGAAACCTGATGGGCGTTCCGGTAGTGATTTGAATGTCAGATGCCAATGAAATTAAATGTCATCTGTCAAAAACTGCTCATGAACTGCATCTGTGTTGATTACTTGGGAAATTTTGGTTACTATATTAATAACTATATTAATAATAAATGTGGGTCCATCTGCCTAGTTTTAAAAAGGAGATACTATTACATTAGTCAGTGTGCCTCTAAAAATAGTTAACTGTGATAATTGTTATAATTATAATTGACACATTTGATCAAATTTTACAGTTATTTTGTCTTCATAAACATACAATGAAAAAAGAATTCAGAACTTATGCCCCATATAACATTAAAAATGTGGTAATAAGCAGCAAATAGTTGATTTTTATGTTTGAACTGCTTTTGTGTTCTTTTTAGTAGCTTGACAATTACGGTTAATATTAACTCGCATTTGGTACAACAAGTCTCAAAAGATACATTTTATGTCAATATAATGATATAGAAATAAATGGTGACTTTTTAAAAGCTGTTTTGGTGACACGTTCAGGCCACTAGAGTGCAGTGTGTCAGTGCTGCTCGGTGTGCATGCGACTGTAAGTCTGTTATTAATGTTAATGAAAGCAAAAGCATAGCAGGTTGTGTGCTGTACGTTTCATTAGGTGAAAATAACAGCAGCTCAATGCGTTTCTCTTGTATTCTTTACCCTGACAGGTTCCTGTCACCCTGGATGTTTTAATCTGTGTAATCCATCACTATAGAAGTGTGTGCACCTGTCCTGCGCATCACTAAACAATCCTGAAGTTTCCCCACCTGTTCTCCAAACGCCAGCAAAAATAACCGCATCATAATTGCGGCAGCTTCCTGTTTCGTGACACGGGCCTGTTAATAGAAGCATGAAAAATCAATGTGAAATATTTATCATCTCTGCCCGTGTCTGTGACAAACCCTCTCTCTCACTCGGTTGTCATTACTCGACTGAATGCATCGGTTATTAATGCAAAACTATAAAAGGACAGAATGACGGCAGTGATGTGACGGGTGATAAAAGTTATTGTTTTAACCAGCCGCGGTGAATGGCTTTACATTGTCAGTCATGGTTAATATTTATGCACCAGGTAGACCAGCACTGGAGTCCCACTGGATGTAAATTAAACATCAAGACATGCACGAAAAGAGACTTCTGGATGTTTAGTATCATTTACATTTATTTATTTGGCAGACGCTTTTGCAGTGAATTTAAGGTATACTTTTTTTTATCAGTACTTGTGTTTCCTGGGATCGAACCCACAACCTTTGCGCTGCTAACGCAATGCTCTACCAGTTGAGTTACAGGAACACTATCAGATATAATATGTCTATAGGGTGGGACATTTGTTATGCATTAACAAATGTGTGTGTGAAACAATGCAAACTGAGAGAGCTTGTAAACGCATTTCACTGATTGGCTGTGATTTGTGGCAAGTCACAAACTCAGTATCAGCAAATACGAAAATCGTACGAGAATTTTGCAGAAAAACACGTAATGGGTCACACAAATGTTGCCTCCACGAACAGCATACAGAGATATGAAGACAACATGTTTGAATCCAAAGTTTGTCACCTGATATCTACTGTCTTGTGTGTCTTTACCTGACCTATTCTGAAAGGCAACACAAGTGAATCCTGTGCCTATGATATCCCACAATCCTTTGCGTGCAGAACGGCGTTTGCCAGAAAAACTACAATGGCAGTCAAAAGGGGTAAGTTTGTTTATAAATGTCTGTTTAATGGTTGTTTTAATTTATATTTCTATATTTCTACTGAGTAAATATTGCGATGGATGGATGGATGGATGTGTTCAGTGTTGATGAAGTGTTAATGTGCTCTGTGGGTCTCAATTTGCGGCAAGCACACGAAAATGTTTCCAGGTGCCCTGAGGTACGACACGAACCAAACAGCACTGAGATCAATTGTCTCGTACTGCAGTTTGAGAAGAAAGATTTTCTCACGATGAGCGAAAGTCTGACACCTGCGGTGATGAACACCAGAAAAATATATTTACAGTGAGATTGTGTGAACTCACTGTGATTGCTCACATTTCCGATGTTATTATTCATGTTACAAAAGACTCTAGCAACATGCATGTTATTGGATAACTAAAATGGTTTATAGATGTAATTTCAAATATACAGGTAGAGTTATAGATAGAAAAAAATCAACCTAATTTGATTTGGTTTAGATTAAATAGATGGAGACTAAACTCATGCAGGATTCACTGGAACCAGTTGTGTTTAGTTTAAGTTGCATATATTAAACCTCAGATGGATATTAAACAGCTGGATTAAAAGAAATGATCTGATATTTAAGTCCTGAAAGGGTCGTAAATCTATTTTTAGCATTTTGGGACACTGAACCACAATTCAAGCCAAATGAATGAGGGTTTAAATGAAATTTCTGTCTGTCCAAAAGTTTTCCACCTTACTTAAGAAGTTTCACAAGATGTAGAAAGGCAGGCTTTGAAAAATCAGCTATCATCAGATTTCAGGACTCAACAATGAGAGACTGAGTAGACATTGATTTTACAGAAGAGAAGTTGGAATCCACTGCTTATGAGAGATGAACGAAATTGAGTGATTTAAAATTTAAAAGTGATTAAGTGATTTTTAATTTAAAAATCTGGAGTGTCCTACTCAACATACTGACTTGAATCACAGAGATGATGTGGCCGGGCATAAAATTAGCAGTTCATACTTAAAGACCCACTACACTGTTAAAACGGGTCTGTCAAGCAGAACAGATGAGATAACAGATGAGCTTTCACTGTATATATGCATTCATAAGTCTTTGTAATAGTGTATAAACGTGTTTTGCACAAAGCACATATTGCTAAAGCAATTATGGCAAAGTGTTGTCCAACCAGAAATTGGGCTTAAGGGAGCTTATTTTTCTGAATAAGCATTTTGCACTGCAAAATTACATTTAGTTTGGAGAACTGGACATTATTAAGTTCCCCAAAGGGCAATAAAATGAGTCTAATGGATGGAAAAATACTTTTTTAAGGGCAATAACGCTGATATATAATTAAGGCAATGTGTTATAGATACAGATAGACACGCTTTATTTATTTGTTTGTTAATTTATAGGAAATTCAAGACTGAGTTTGAGGGGCGTTCTGGCTGAAGCGCGCGACCGGCAGGAATTCTCTCACGCGTGGCGCGCCCGTGACGTCGCGTGCGAAGCGGCGCGACTCCCTCACACGCGCCGCAGACGCACGGGCTGAAGGATGCGCGCAGTCCCGCTCCTCTCCGCGGTTCTCTAGCGCGCAAAAACACGCACCATGTCCACTATGATGAGCGGGTTGGTTAACATGGCGAGCCTCGCTGATTTCGAGGCGTTCGCGGCGGCGATCCCCGCCACCAAAGTTGAGATCACCGTGTCGTGCAGGTGAGTGACGCGTCAGCGGCGCGATTGCACGCGTCAGGACGCGTTTCAAAACAATCACGCGTGGAGTTTCTCTCTTAACACGCAATGCATGAAGCTTTATTGTATTGCATATAAAGGCATTTTGGTTGCAGGTTCGTATTGTTGCTTAAGATGCGCGATTATTATTAAAGTGTGTCTGAGTCTTAAATGTAAGTCATTTTTTATTCGCGTGCATCATGCAAAATATGATGAGCGCGTGCTGGTCTTGACAATTCTTCAATAACATGAAAGAGATTATTAATTTAAAGCCTATATAACTACGAAACCTATATAATAAATACATCCATAATGTCTACGAATACACATTCTGTTTCTTTAAATCAACAAAAGTCACCACCATTTAGATGCATTATGATATATAACTATCCACGGTTATAAGAGTAATGCTTTAAAATACACGACAACACGTGATTTAATTGATAAAATTGTGCATTTATCATGTGCCATAATGCATTATTCTGTTTTAAAATATCATGTATTGAAATGTGGTTACAGTTATTTTGAAAAACCATGCATATATGTATATATATACGTCTTAATATATACAGGCTTGGCATGTTACCATCTATATGGTGTGGGTTATAGAATGCATGGCAGCGATCTGTTCTATATAGTGTTACATAATATGTGCATGTATAAAGCATTGTGTTCATGTCTTGAGAAGCAGTAAGATGATCTTTATCCAGAGAGATCTCTAACTTCCATTAAATCCTCACACAATAAACCTGCATTGATATGTAAAAGGAGGAATCATTTCAGTCTTTCCAGCTTTTGCTATTCACACCTGAGATGTGTGTGTTGGTCTGCTGTGAGTAAGTGAGCAGTACTGTAGTGTCATTACACCAGAGCGTAGATGAAGTGGAGAGAGAGAGAGAGAGAGAGCCTGGCTGTTAATAAACATTTGAAGAAAACCATCACAATTATGAGTCCAGTGCTGTGTGAGATATACAGATATACATTATTTGTGTGTTTATCAACGGTAGATTTGATTTAAAAGGCTTCCACAGATTTACAAAATAAATTGACTGTGAAATAAATATGTACATAAAGCTGGCATGTGCAATACAATAAAAATCGTATAGAAATTGTATTTAAAGGAACTGAGAGACGGCATTTTGGTGACTGTATATTTTTCATAGTTTTTCTATCAAAGGTACATTTTCACACACATTTAACAGTATGTTACAGTAAAATTACATGTATTGTTTTGTATTTGTACTGTAAAATTAAATACTGTAATTTTTACATGCATTTGAATTTTTATAGGTTCTTACTGTAACATCTTTGCATTTTTCTGGTAAAATTACAGGAAATATGTTTTACTTAAATACCCGAGAGATGTTCCACATTTTAGATCCGATTTTTACTGTTAAAATAACTGCTAAAATGGTTGAAAAAAATACCAACGTCAGCATCCAGGTGTGGATAAAATACTTAAGTTAGGCACTGATGGTCTCAGAGGTGAAAACAGGAGCTATTAATGGCTTCCAGTGAACGGCAAGTTTCGCAAAGGTTTTGACGGTAAGGAGGCTGAGAGCCTCTGTATCGACTGATTGACTTGTTTTGTTGGAGCGTATGGAAGCGAGACCCTTTGCGATGGGGCTTGTGTCAATACACGCAGAAAGAAAAGGTGGAAAAGGAGAATCTGCCTTCTGTAACCTTTCCTTCGCTCTTTAAAAACTAGAGTGATTGATTCAGTTCATCGGTCCGTCAAAGCCTTGAACACACGCTGTATATGGGTCAAATGTTCTGCTCTTTACAAGTAGACTTCTCATTTTACTGTAAATGTACTGTAGTAAAACTAGAAAAATCCAAAATACATAACTGCAGTAAATCATTATTAAAGTTGTTTTTAATAAGAACAGCTTGTTAAAACTACGTATACTGTACGTGTATGTACACAAGATTATACTGTATTCTCCTATGCCTTAAACATCATTACTGTACTTTTATGGTACTGTACATTTCTAACATAAATTATCCACTTATCCAGCAACACATTTTAGCTGTAATTTAATAAGCCATCAATATTGATTCCATACTTTGTCTATTATACATTTTTATGACATTTCTTATTAATACATCATCTTTGGACTCTTCAGATATAGCACCACAGAGAGCGAGTTCTCATTAGTACACTAAACTTTATCACCCTTCATGGTTTAATTATACACCTCATGAATTATTCCTCTATGTTTAACCATCATGTAACACATATGAATGCAGGATGAGTCCGGAAGAGGGATAAACATTCATTAAAACCATAAGGGAGTGAACGTGATTGGCAGACGAGCGGTTTGTGATGGAGAGCGTGTGATGTGGGTGGAGGTCTCCACCAGGCTGGGATTTCAAATGGGAATGTGCTGTTTCGAAGGGGAACAGCTGAGTAAATGTTTAATGAGAATCCGTGTTCTCTGCTGTTTGTCGTTCTGAGTGAATTTGCGCTGTGGTGGCTGGTTTTGCCTGTTTCAGGTGCCACACAGAATTACAGTATGAGATGGGCTGGGATTTATATTTAGTCCATAAACATACAGTACCTGTAAGATGGGGCATAAGAGGGGTGGGGTAAGATGAGTCGAGCCCTAAATCTAATCAGGCGTGTATAATTTTTTATTTGACGATATATTTAGAAGTATTCACTTGTATACAGTACAGTACAGTACAGTACATCAGACAGCATGAGAACGACACAAATTAGTTAAAATGTAAAAAAACAGCAAAAGTTTACATTCAAAGCAAATCTAGGCCTTATAAACATATTATGCGTGTTGGAGAATAGCCAAAGTCAGTAAATTGTGCCTCAGGCTCAAAAAGTTACAAGCTAAACACTATTATATTAATCTTGTTGGGATAAAAATGTGACTCAGAGGCAGCGAGGCAAACGGAAATTGACCTACTTTTATAAAGTAAAATGATCAACCCTGTTTTTAATCATTTTTGTATTTGTTTTTGTATCGAAAGGCTGCTTAACGCTTAAAGTTTGAACCGCAAGAAAGAAGAAACATATATAACAGGCCTCATGTACTGCACACACACCGTATGGAAACTAGCGAAACTAGCGTCTGCTCGTCTGGTAGGCGAGTCTTTCTGTTTATTTGTGATAGTCGTGAAGTCTGTTTGATGGATGGAGAGTTCAGCTACACGGTAAGCTGAACTTTGACCCAACACACAAACAGCTGCTGAGACACAGTGGACTCATTATCAGTATAAACAGTGTGATAAGCGTTTATATGTGTGGAATGCATAAACATCAGCTATTTCTGCCCATGCAAAATGCAAAGGATGATGGGATATGTATTATTAAACAAGACTTTATCTTTCGTGTTTTAGGGTTATGGGTTATATATGCTGTACATTTGGGGTTATGGATTACATATTTGGTTAGAATAATGTTTGATATATTTAGTTAGGCTTAAGGTTTATATTTTTTGGTGTTGTTTGTTGAGGTTATATGTCTGGGTTGCTTTAGGTTAAATTTGGGTGCATGGGTTGTATATATTAGTTGGGTTAAGGGTTGTGTATTTAGTTATGATTCAGTTGGTGATATAAATTATGACTTTTATGTATTTCCATTGTGTTTTGACTGAATTATGAGTCATTTGGTCTGCAATGTAACTCAGCAGGTGAAGAATTATGTCTTTGTTTGTAGTAAATCCAGACATTTTTATCGACTGATGAGAACTTTTCTGTCATAGCACGCTTCAAATATTCAGGTTTTTTTTACATTTTTACTTTTAATAATTGAAGTCTTGACTATAGCTCAGCTACTTTAAATGACAAGTAGCTTATTGGTTGTCAAACAGCAGTTTTAAAGTCGCTTCTCCAGGCCATTTTATGAAAAAACATTGCAAATACAAATTTGTACCCTTGTTTTGAGTTTTTATTGAAAAGCAGCTAGCTGCATTAAAGCTAAAATGTAAATTGCCTAAAGCTCTATTTGCTAGCAAAAAAGTTTGCTACTGTCAAACTACTAAAAACGTCAAAATTGTAGTTCTCCACTCCCCAGCACTGCATAGATATTAATATACAGAGTTAGTTTCTTAACCTAGAAAGACCTGAAGTGAACACTGACAGTCTATTTACTAGACAGACATAATTGTTAACTATCAGACTCTCACCTTTAGACGTTTGTTTGCCGACACAAACACAAGCCTCATGTTACCACTCACAGCTCTTTTCCTCCAACATATACAGCTGGATTTTGCTGATATTGATTATATTAAAGATTGTTTTTGTAATTCAGTTATTCTACTTTTTTGTAGCAGAGTTTGTTTGCGTTATTAACCTCATCAAGTTTAGAAACCACAATAATTTTTCACAATTTTTTGGGCAACTACTTCCTGTCAACAGACTGTGTTACGCAGAATCCTTATAGAGCAAATTGTACAAAACTTAACCCGGCAACTTCTTCAGATTTTTATAATACTACTTAACTTTCCTCATGAGCTATTAAAGTCAAGAGAGTTTCTCGGTTAAATACATTGTGTGGACATTTGTGTGCACTCATCCTCTCAATATTATCATTCCAGCGGGTTTTAATGCATTATTTATTAACTTATAAAAAATCAGCGAAAGTTGCTCGGTTGCATAGCAACTGTAAACAGGCTTTAGTTAGGCTTATGAACTGTACTGGCAGAAGATTTGTTTATTGTGATAATTACAGTAATATAATTACATTTATGCAAAATTGATGTTGTTTATTACATTACTGTTGCCGCCTGAAATTTCTTAATAGGATTTTCAAACATTCAGTAACTGCAAAGGCAAAACAATATACAATTGCATTCAGAGTTTGTATATTGTAGATTATGAATTATATATTCAATAATGTTTTACATATTCATTTGGGTTTATGTTATATATTTAAAGGTCTATATTTCAGGTAGGGTTATAGGTTATATATTTATTTGGGGTTATGGGATGTATATAAGTTTTAAGTTAATAAGTGTCATTAAGGGTCACATATATGAACACAACAGAAATCATACAGTATTTGCCGGAGGAGGTTGCTATGGCAACAGCACGCGGCTGGAACATTTTCCATCAGGATCAGTATTGAACGGTATATTGACGAAACATAAATAGGTTTTGTTCGTTTTATGATAGATTTGCATCACGAGAACAGCACAAAACAAACACATTTTGGGTTGTGCAAGACGAAGCTCAAACGTTTCCCAGAAAATGATAGAAATCCATTTAAAACCCCATAACAATTTAAATACGTATTTGTGAAATGTATTCATTAGAGTCATTGCGAGTTGAGACTTCTTTTAAATATCTTAATTAACTTTCTTTTATTCTATCTTTCACAGAAACCTTCTGGATAGAGACACTTTCTCAAAATCAGACCCAAGTAAGTTCTTTGCGTTTGTTTTTAATTAAAAAAAATAATAATAATTTTAAGATGTATTTGTGCTCGCATATATTGTCATATTATAGGTGCAGAGAGATTTGATCTGAAAACCCAGATCCCAAACACATCTCAAATCTTATAACCAACAGTGGTCAGACATTTTTTAATTCTGTAACCATTTTTAAACATTCCACTAACTTCTTAACAGCAACATTTTTGATATATGATATATAGCGTTAAAAAAAGTTACTGCCAGAACATTTCTGATAACTTTGAGAGAACATTGGCTAACATTCCGAGAGCGTTCCCTGATAGCTGGGAGACAGCTGGACTGAAAGCACGAGGGGTAACGTACTCATCAACAGATCTGCAGTCACTCTAGGGAGCCTCATTAGTGTGCAGTTGCTCACCTGCCTGTGTTAATTATTAGCTCGTTATTAAAGCTCTTGATTGTGCGAGAGATTCTGCCCGGCAAAAAACACACTGTCAACTAATTCTTTACTCTCGTTTTTACCTCAGATATAAATAGATTGTAAAGATAATAAATGCAGACACTTGATAAACAGGCTGATGTTAAATAACACTTGTTTTTAGAATAAACGTTTTTCTGTTTAAGGTTTATATTGTCTGAAAACATTCTATTTAATGTCATTTTGTTTCTGAAGTAAATAGCTCTTGTTTTAAGAATGATGGATGATACGTGATGTTAGTGGAAAACAAGCAACAATAATGTGTTGTTATTATTTAGTTTGTGTGCATTTGTCCAATGTGTCCAATGTTGCGTTTATCTGTGTGTAGTTGTTGTGTTTGTGTTAATATCCAAATGTGAGTAAGTGAGTGTGTGTGTTTGTGTGTGTCAGTGTGTAGTTGTGTTTGTGTGAATATTCACATGTAAGTGAGAGTGTTGTGATTGTATTGTGTGTGTGTGTGTCAGTGTGTAGTTGTGTTTGTGTGAATATTCAAATATAAGTTAGTGAGTGTGTGTTGTGATTGTATTGTGCGTGTCAGTGTGTAGTTGTGTTTGTGAGAATATTTACATGTGAGTTTGTGTTGTGATTGTATTGTGTGTGTCAGTGTGTAGTTGTGTTTGTGTGAATATTCACATGTGAGTGTGTGTTGTGATTGTGTGTGTCAGTGTGTAGTTGTGTTTGTGAGAATATTTACATGTGAGTGTGTGTTGTGATTGTATTGTGTGTGTCAGTGTGTAGTTGTGTTTGTGTGAATATTCACATGTGAGTGTGTGTTGTGATTGTGTTGTGTGTGTGTGTCAGTGTGTAGTTGTGTTTGTGTGAATATTCACATGTGAGTGTGTGTTGTGATTGTGTGTGTCAGTGTGTAGTTGTGTTTGTGTGAATATTCACATGTGAGTGAGTGTGTTGTGATTGTATTGTGTGTGTGTGTGTCAGTGTGTGAAGTCCAGATGTTGTGTTCAGATGATTACAGCTTTAATGAACATACAGATGCGTTTGACTGCAGGCCTCACATTGTTCATTCTGCTGTACGGCTGATTAAACTACAGTACATCTGACACACACACACGCACGCACACACACACGCACACACACACACGCACACACACACACACGCTAATTAACTGCTCTAAAAGCTTTTGTTTGAATTCCTTCTATATTCATTTAATATTGTTAAGAGGTTTTCAAAGTACATAACTGTTCAGTCATAATGAGTTTTCATGACCGTTTTCCATCCACTCTCTGACTCTTACGATTAAACAGGCTGTTTTTGCTACTGTAACTTCTATAGGTGAGACTTCTATATGTAAATGAGCTCTGTTGTGATTGGCTAACACTGCTGGTCAGGTTGCTGAATTCTATATTGGTGGTGTATGTAAATGTTGGCATTCATATGTTAATGAGCTCATGGCTATGATGTCATACTTATGATTTATGAGCAAATCGGGTTAGTAGTTCAGACAAATCGGTCTGGATTTACTGATTAGGTGCTTGGAGCTGATGTCAGAGTATGTAAAGAAATAGGTCAAGGTGGTTGACTAGTGCACAAGTTGATTAGTGAGGCCGACTAGTTAGTCATGGTCATAATTAATCGAAAGAGCGAATTGTTTTATTGGCCTTTTCATGCTATTGCCGATATGCTGATTAAAAAATACATGTGGCCACCAATACATGTGTTCAACTGTGATTATGAAATTCTACTTGTATAACCTTTAAACCTTTAAAATGAATATAATAAATCATGCAAAGGTTACACGATAAATAAGCAAGAATCCTTCTTCACACACACTTCATACTCTGACACTTAACACTAACAAGTTAACAAGTTAGCGAGTTAGCGAGTTAACTGAACAGCATTCTGTCTCCATTGGTGGTGTTTTTCCTGAGCTGTTTAATGCAGTCTGGAGTTTAACACGTGTTCTGGTGTGTTAAGCTCCTCGTATGATGTGAGAGTCTTCACGGCGGTGTGTTAGACAGTCTCCTCCTGCAGAGCGACGCATGTGTTGAGTCTGAGCTGTGCTGACGTGATCAGGGCAGTCGTGCAGCATTGCAATTCCTCCCAACATTCACCGGCCAAAAGACGCAGGATTCAGGAACTCCAGACGGCTAAATATAGATTCTTTGCTCATACCATCATCACTGCCTCAGTGTGTGTGTGTGTGTGCACGCACGTGTGTGTGTACGCCTGTGTGTGTGTGTGTGTGTGTACGCCTGTGTGTGTGTGTGTACGCCTGTGTGTGTGTGTGCACGCCTGTGTGTGTGTGTGTGTACGCCTGTGTGTGTGTACGCCTGTGTGTGTGTACGCCTGTGTGTGTGTACGCCTGTGTGTGTGCACGCCTGTGTGTGTGTGTGTGTGTGTGGCTCACAGACCTTGATGTGATATTTAAGGCAGATTTTTTTTTGTATCTAGCGAATGCTTCATGTCTCTTAGTTGCAGACTTAGTTGCAATATGCGTTTTTTCCCATAAGAGTTGAGCTACTAAATAAAGCATGATTTTAAATTCAAACAAATTTATGTGGCATGTAATTTTTTGTTTTATATAAACCAAGAAAACAAAATGAGTGATGAATGAGGACATTAAAAACTTAGTTTTGCATTTGGGATTTAGGTTCACTATCCTGTAAGTCAAACAGACACAACTGGGTTAGTTTTTTTAGAATGAGCTGCACATGGTGATCAGTTTATAATATGAATAAGATTTGTGCATTATTTTCTCAATATCTTTAACAATAACACATACGAGTGTGAAGATTGGCACAATGTTGCCTATAAAGAAAGAATATTTATTGAAATCTGTCTTCTCTGTTTCATGCACGTATATTTATTTTAAATTCTAATCTTATCTTGTAGAGTTATGCAGGTGTATTTTTAGAATGCATCCCGGCTGCCATATGCGTCTACACACCCATCTAAACACAATTATAGTAAGAGTTTCTGAGTGTATGTAGACAGCTGAGACATCATGTCTCTGCTCAACACACACACACACACACACACACTTATCTCCCAGGACAGATAAGAGTGCAGGCGGTCATAAAGTCACACACGATAAACTCTGTGAGGCTCCGGGGCCCAAACGCAAAATGAAAGTGTGATTATTACACGCACGGGAAAATAATAATGATCATGGGTTTTTCTTTTAGTAATTACAAGTATTTTTAGACACACTGATGGCAGGTATTGGCTGGTCTTGAGAGGAAGGCCCCCGGACAGCCAAACAGATGTTTGAAACTGAATTATTTCAGCTGCCTGCTGTTGACTTCTGAGTGTGTTTGTGAAAACGACACCACTCATTTCACTGCGTGCCAGACAAATGTGACAACAACGTCTCGAGAGCCTTTAACATCTTTGTTTTTGTGCTTGTGATCCAGGGCTGTTTCAAGACCCCGTGACGTCAGAACGGTTTTCAGTAGAGTGAATTGTCCTAATGTGGGACACTTAAGCTTTGTGGGTGTGGCTGTCCCCCAAACCATTGAATGCCAGTTTTGGTTTTCACCCTAAATGCCTGTTGCTTTGTGGTCATTTAAATGCTTGTATATTCCTAAAGGTTTAGAAATCTTTTAGCTTTTAACACATTTAAAGTTGCAGTCTGTAAACTTGATGTTTGCGTTTCGCTGGCTGTTACTCATCACTATTGGTTTCAGTGGTGTAGACTTTATACTGACACCTGCTGGTGCGGATGCATGAAGTTTGTTTACTAACTACTGACTCTTTACACACACAACAGCTGACATAACACAACAACACAACAGTGTTTGGTTTCGTCATGTTTTTTCTGTATTTCTCTGTCAGGTAAATCACTCTGAACTATACTGTAATATTGTGCCTATAGTATAAATATTATGGTTATTATTTTGTCTGGTTTGCTTAGTTTGTTTAGAGCTACTTTTGTTTGTGACTTGCAAGTTGCCGTGTACCAGTACATATAAGCACAATTAAAATGTATACAATAATATTGTATCTTAGTAATAATGGGGACACTTTACAATAAGGGTCCTTGAACAATCACATAATAATGGAACCTGATTATTCATGGACACTTATTGTAAAGTGTTAATGTATGTTAATGTTAATGTTAATTTTTTGTGCAGTTTGTGTGCTGTATACTCAGACAGTGACAAACAGGGAGTGGAGAGAGGTAATTGTATTTTCTATATTTGTTATTTTGTATTTGTATTACGTCAGAGTCTGTATTATAATTGACAGTACGCAGCATTACTGGTGAGAAATGAATTGTTTTGTTGTGTTGCTGTGTGATTGTGTTGTGTTGTGTAGTTTGGCAGAACAGAAGTCATTGACAACACACTGAATCCAGACTTTGTGCACAAATTCATCCTCGATTACTTCTTTGAAGAGAGGCAGAATTTACGCTTTGACCTGTGAGTATAAACAGTATGTGTGTGTGTGTGTGTGTTTATATATTTCAACAGTAATGTAATTAAATATTACATTATATATATTTTAATGATCACCCAATACATTAAAAAAACGAATGTAGTTTAAACACAAATGTAAATCTTTCTATTTACTTTGGTTTCACAAAAACTCTGAAAACATAAACACACCGATTTACATTGTCATACATGTTCAGCTGTCACACACAGAAACATTTAGCAAGCACACACACACACACACACACAGCCTGCAGGGTTTTGACTTGCTTCTGCTCAGTGAAGCACATTATATACAGCAGAATCCCAGAGATTACATTAATGCATTATTCACCGTCACACACACATGCCATCAAACACACACACACACAACCTCCATTATAGAATCTGCACAGAATAACAGTCTATATGTACATCACCATTACACATCAGCTAGAGGGACACAACTTATTACTTAGAAGTGTTTATGAAGACCGACAGCTGAGAGTGTGTGTGTGTGTGTGTCATGTCATCAGCTGGCTGGCTTGTCATTACCATATATAGGATGTGGCATCATGAGGGATATATGTCGTATTTTAAGGGGTTTCAACACATGATTTGAACATACCTCCGATATTGACCTTAACATTCTTCCTTAGTCACCTTCAGGCTTGAATTAAATCTCAAATCATTGTTTTTTTTGTGTGCTATTACTTTTTAGAGCAATCAGATTTTTTGCCAGAGAACCCTAACAACCACCTAGCAACCACATAGAGAACCCTAGCAACGCCCTAGCAACCAATTAGCACAGCACAAATAACAACTCTAACAACTTTGACAAACCCCCACAATCCCCTAACCTTGTAGCCGTGAATTTTGCCCAGAAAAGCACTTTTCTTCAGAATCTTTAAAAATATTTTATAATGATTGGCACACATTCAGACCTATTTTACAAACCTGGGACTCACAAATAATTTACTGTGTTCAGCAAAAATGACATCAGAGAAAACGGCTGCAGGCTGTGTTGCGTGTGGCAGATTTGAACATGCGTGTTTGTGAGGTGAACGCGTGTTTTAATCTTTTGCGGCGTGCGCGTGTTGACATCACTCGATCTGCACAGATCAGCACAGCAGGAGCGCAGAGAGACAGACGAACAGAGAGACAGGCAGACAAACAGAGAGACAGGCAGACAAACAGAGAGACAGCCAAATGTGTACAGTAGCTTCACACAGAGAGGGAAAATAACATCTATCCCAACATGACAGTGTTTTCCTCAAACATGTAGGTTGTTGCCACCCGCTGAGGTTTTATTTACACTGCCGGTGAACAACAGGCGTGAGTTCATTCAGAACGTGCCGCCATATTTGATCTTCATTCCTCAAAGTGATTCTTGTAGCCACTTAAAACAGCAAAGTCAAAAAAATGTGTGTAATATTTAGGTGTATGGATCTATATAAGAAAATCCTGTTTAC
>JAZGTK010004371.1:0-24768 GCA_036877625.1 Ambastaia sidthimunki | reverse complement strand
TCCAAACACACAGTATTCAGCTCTGTCACCTCCAAACACAGTATTCAGCTCTCTTACTTCCAAACACACAGTATTCAGCTCTGTCACCCCCAAACACAGTATTTAGCTCTCATACTTCCGAACACACAGTAATTCAGCTCCAAACACACAGCCAGTTACACAAAAAGGTAGATTAGTTTAATTTAAATCAGGAAAGACTGATTAGCCCTAACTAACGCAGTCTTGGCCACTGGACAGGTTTTCTGAGATATACCCAATGATGTTAGATTAGTTTTGAACTTCACCTGAGAATTTCGGTCCTGATCCTGGTGACTTCTGTTAGCCGAAAAAACACAGTTATCAGACATTTAAATCCAACAGTCATTCAGCTATTAACCCAGATTATCTCCAGAAATACCTTGCTGCTGAAATAGGAGCTTGTAAATGTAAATGGTGACACCTACAAAACACACACAAACAAAATGATTAAACTCTGTGCTGAAACAATATTTGTGGTGCAGCATCATCGCTGTCATCAGTTCTGTAGTGTTTGAGGTTCACCTCTTCGGCTGATGAGCCCATGTCAAAATCACAGCCAAACGCAGGCGTGCTCGGAGCAGAATTCATAGAGAAAACAAAAGCCGGTGACTTGGACTCTGAAATATCCTGTGCTTCAGGTGAGCAGCTGGGACTGTTGCTGTTTACAGATTTAATGGTGATCAGTTTCATGCTAATATTACAAGCAACTGGTCTAGCAGGTTAACACGAACATAACATTCCATTCATAACAAAATGCATTTTATAATCTTTTATCAAAATGTAATATCTTGTTTTCTTTTTAGCGGATGTCATGAGCCCCTGATTTTTTCAGCCCTTCCCTAAACCATCTAGTTCTGCTCCAGTATGTAACATCCACGATCAAGATCCAAAGAGTTGCTAATGGATAAATGAACACCCATCCAACACACTTATTTTTACTCGATGAAGAACTTGTTTAACTCAGAAATACATTAGAATGTGAAAAAAATGGTCAGAGAAGATTGATTTTAAGTGGAACTTTATAGTTTCATGTGGGTGACACCTACAGCAGTGATGTTTATGTTGTACGTAAAGTGATGACATAACACAGTACTGTCATACATTGGGGAAGGGGGTCCTACTTTAAGGAGAAGATTGGGGTGGTCAGCACAGCTTTCATTCTAGCAGGTGAGGGAGGTGGACAGATGACACCCTCATTAGCTGTTTTCTCTGGAGAACCTGCTTTAGTCTTCTTCAACCCATCTCCATCATTCTCTTCTGATGTTTCCCCCATGAACTCTGAGTCACAGGCAATCTTCATATTGTCCTCCTGCAGCCAGTCATTCATACTAATATTATACTGTTATGATTAATACTGATATTATAAGAAAATTATGAACAGGTAAAACAGTCTGATTGTTTTCTTTCCACGCCACCTGTTCATTCCTGCTCTCTGATTGCTTCTGTTCAGCTTCCTGCATTTGATCTGAAATGAAGAAATTTTGGGGCATTATTATGATGAATTATTCCTGCATTGTTACGAGACGGCTCTCCAGAATACATCTGGAACACTGCCAATTACCTCCATCTGACTTCATCCACGAGCTGTAGCTGAACATCTCTCTGTCAGATTCATTCAGGTCTTCTCTGCCTGCTGCTTTACTTGTATTTTTTTCTGTAAAATCTTCAACACCCATGTCATTATCACCGGCGTCTTCTGCAGGCGTCTGAAAGTTTCAAATTTCAGTCACTTATATTGTGAGACTTCACAGGCCCATGTGGAACTTTTGACAGATTTTAGATGAAAATCTGCAGAATAGATTTAACAGAGAACTGTACTCTTTGAGAGTTGAAATGTGATCATGTAAGTTTAAGGAGAATTTTATGAATTTGCAGAATTTCATGAATAATTAATGGGATTCCACTTCTTCAGAAAACTCTGAAGTTTTGTGCAGTTTTAATATAGATGTTCTGTGTAAGCCAGGCTATAGTAACATATAAATGACTAGTGAAGCACATACGTTTGTCTTAACAATTAAGAGGACAGGATCTATAAACCTACTGTAACTCCATGTAGGTCTTTATGTATGTGGAAAACAACAGAAGTACCTGCGTTTCATGGTTTTGATGACAATCCAATTCCTCTAATGACTTATTTTCAGTTTGTGGAGCTCTGTTTTCTTCACACTTACTACTGGTAAAGCTACTTCAGAAAAAACATTATTAGGAGAATAAGACTCCTCTTAAACAAGAAAAATGAATCAGTTTAAATGATAAAATACCTGTCAGCACCCTCAGGGGGACAGACTGGTTTATCCACATCTATCAAAACAGGAGAAAATGATTTAACTGTTGCTGGATAAATTATTCCTTAAGACCAAACAGTTTGGGTCAGAAAAACAGGACAGTTTGGCTACTGAATCACCTAGCCCAGCTTTCAGTTCTTTCTCTTTCTCCATTATTTGCTTCTCAGTTTCTTTGATTCTTTTCTCAATTTCCTCGTTCTCTGTCTGAATCTGAAGCAGTTTCTGAGCCAGTGAATTTAGACAGTATCTTTCCCTACACTGATGAAACACAGTCCTGTAGCTCTCAATTCTCTCCTGGAATATTTTCCTTCAAGAGCAACGAATGTCAAGTTGATGGAGTGTTGATGGAGACAGACATGAAAGATTTGATGTATTGTTGTATTAAATTTGCTTTCAAATCAGTGTTGCCAGTGTTGTTGTTATTGTGTAATATTTTACTACATTTTTAATAATTTACTACTATTTTGTATGTAATATTTTACCCCACTGTATACTGTGAATTGTGTGAATTGTGAATTGTGTGTAATGCATAACAGTGACAGTAAAATGGGGATTTTGTATGTGAGTGGCATATTTTGAGTTTTGGTAATTGGGCTATAGTCATTGGCTGGTTTTGTTACACAAACCTGGCAACCCTGTTTCACATTGAGTTCTAAACCTACATGTCTTCATTATAGCTTTCTTGTCTCTTCTCTAGCTCAGCCTCCAATGTCTTCTCATACTGAAGCAAAAGATTTCCTGTTTGCTGGAGACTGATACAATGACGTGATAATGGAGATAATTGAACAATTATTTATATATCAATTTATAAATGATCTTATACAAAATTTGAGATCCAAAAGTATTGTCAGTGGACTCAGACTTTTTGGTGTTTTCTTTGATAAACTTCGCAGTGTCCTGTTTCTGCTGAATCTCCTCATCCAGTTTTCTGATGCTCTCCTGAGTTGTGTTGATGTAATCCTTCTTTTCCTGGATGCTGGACTGTAAAACTGACGACAGCAGAAGAGCAGCACACATATATAATGAACACACATGCTGTGAGTTTATATCTGTCTGCTGCTGCCTTATGAAAACTGTCAGTATGAGCAGAACAGTTCTTTAATTTTGAGTTACATGAATCGTTTTTATAAAGTGTTGTAGGAACTGAAAGTGTTAAACTTACTTTGGATTTGCTGTTTGATCTCATCCTTCCTCTGAGCAAGTTCTCGAGTTTCTATACCTGTTTTAAATATAGAAACGCACATAAATAGGGAAACAAACATGTTGGCGTGTGTCAGTTTAATGAAATAAAGAGAGCTCGTGTACCCAGCTGAAGCAGCAGGTTGTCCAGTTGTTGTACGGTCTGCTCCTCCATTTAAACACCATATAAAAACGTAAATAATGCTTAAATGCTTAATGTTTTGGTATTAAAATGTGTAAAAATTGCAATATGGCCCGTTTTTTGTAAGTTGTTTCCAGCGCGTCCGTTAGAGCGGGAGGCGCGTGAACATTGTGACGTCAGAACTCGAAACTCCCTCGCGCTGCTGCGGAATTTCATTTTCAATAAACAAATGTCTTGTTATCATTGTAATACAATATCTGCGAAAATACTTACAGTATTAACTTAATCATCCACATAAATTTTAACCTAAATCTTAATGTTGAATTAAAATAAACACCAGTAATTACAGAAATGAAAAAAGCCACAGAAACGTTTCTGATCAGAGGACAGCGCGATGTTCACACACATTACTCATCTTATTAGTGACATTTTTTCTTTTATTGCTAATTGTACTTTATCCACTTCCTTTTCTTCCTTTTCCAGAAAGTATGTTTAAACTCAATACAAATGTAGGTCAGTTTCCAGTCTGTGCATCAGTTAGCTAAGACTGTAATGTTTTGAGTTATTCAGGAGCTGACGCTTTGTGTACTGTAAACACTGCAAAGAACAACACAACCTCAGACATTCATGAGACACATTGCATTTAAATAATTAGCGACCGGAAGTGGTTTTAAGATGAACTGTCATTTTGTCGCCTGTCTGTATGTAGAGCAGGCAGTTAGGTGAATTTTTAAAGAGACTACAGTAAAAACGTATGAATTGTAAGATGTTATAGTTATAGTAGATTTATGATTATTATAACACACTCCAAAACACTGACATTCCTGTAGTCCTGGATGGTCTTTAAATTCAAATCAACTGTTTGTCTATTGGAGAATATTCTTTATCGTCATGGAGACGTGTATGTTTTAGTGATGGACTGATGTTTGAGAAGACTGGCAGCTGTTCCTGATTAAATGTGCACATTACATCATCAACATCATATTCTGATTTCAATGTTGAATGAATATTGTTTACAATTGTTCATTTAAAGAAGACATCTGTCATTTACTTATCAGTCCAAACCTGTAATATGTTTTTATTTTCATGGAAAAAATTTCAAAAGAAAAAACTTGTCAAATCTTTAGTACTTTTTGATGACATCTTTTTCAGTAACAACTCCTTTAAATTCAGCATGCATATAGTTTCATCCATCTATATATGCATTTGCTATCAATAAATAGTAAAATTGTGTATGCGCTTGACATTTAAAACCAAATCAGTCAACCACCAGCATAAACACAACTTATAAATAACCCAGAGACTGTGAGGACAGGCTGAAGAAACTGTCAGATGGTTAAAGCTCTGTGCTTGTTTTCTCCTTGTGCTGAAAACCAATGAGTCTACCATTATAAAGCCTCCAGTGTGTTTGCTCAGACTGTGGTAACTGTCAAAGTTAATGTTCCGCTAACGTTAGCAACACCGCCATCTAGAGATCATTGTGTGGACGTTACATGTGTGTGTGAGTGTGTGGCCATGTTTTACATTCTGAAGGATGGCGAGGTGAGGAAGTTGTGCGGGAGGAGGCTGCAGTGCTATTTCAACAGGACACTGCTGACATCAGTCCATTTTTAATGACAGTTTATTTTCATTTGTTTCAAAGCAGTTTTACCAAAACAATTATTTGACACATAAAAACAGAATTTATGTGGATGGAAACATGTAATAACCCAAACTCTTAATAATCAATAATAGCGTCATCAGCAATTCTTTGTTTGTTCATTTTTACACATATAAAAACATATATATTGGCAATGCCATTATAAATAACAATAGCGCATCTGAAAATGATGTTGTGCTTCAGTAGATCAGACTGAATACAAAGGCTGTTTGAGTGATATTTATAACAGACCCAACAAACCACACGAGAGGTCCTGCTCACATCTCATTCACACAGTGCTTTCACACTGAGGTCATTTACTAAAGCCCACCCTAAACCTGACCTTTCCATCAAACTGTTGATATCAGTAGATCTAAAACATGATCTGACTGCTTCATGAAACCCTGCAACCCGTAAAGAAGCTGTTTTTACGCTTAACTATATTGATATGACATATTTTTTAAACTATAATCTCACGCACGCGCACACGCACGCGCACGCAGCTGATTGGTTGAGCTGTGAAGCGGAAGTGCATGTCGTGTGTGGGGATTCCCCGAGGGAAGTTCCCAGCTCATTGTAAAACATGCAGAATGTACATTTATACCCGCTCGTTCATTTCCTCCCGTTCGAGGGAGAATGAGCTCGTAACAGCAGAAGTGTGTGTCTGCGAGGTAAGACTGCTGCTGTTAAACTCTGTGTGAATGTTCACCACTCACTTCTGCTTTAGTTGTTTGAAAACGCTTCAGAAGTTGTAACGTTACACGTTTAGTTTGTGTTTCTTTCGTGTCCTCACTATATTTTATTAAGACTAAAGGTTTTTTACGACTTTGCTGTGACTTTTTCTCTTCCTGGAAAACGCCGTTTTAAAGCACTTAAATGTCGCATTGGGGTTTGTTGTTACACAGGGAAGTTGTCACGAGGTCAATATTAAAGTAAGATTGTGCTTTCAAACGCCTGCTCGTGTTTATTCTGTCCTTCACACTGAATGACAGTATTTTGTTTTATAACTGTACGGTAATGGAGTTAACATGGTAAAACTACACTGGTACAAGACAGTTGTAAGGGTAGAGTTTAACAGAGTTTAACTGTGTTTTTAGGACAGAGGAAATTTTCATAAATATCAGGTCAGGCAGGTTGGTCAAGTGTGTTTTATGTGTTTAGTATTATTCTTTTCATTTTATGGTCTTTGGCCTAAGTTTTAATTAATGGCAGATTCGCTTTTGAGAATATATTACATTTACTGTGACAAAATGTCTTGCTGCATGAGTTTTTACTGTAGTTTATGTTAAAGAGCTTGATCTTTATACCTGGGCAATAAGAGCACAAGTGTTCAGAAGAGCCTACACAGAAAATAAAAAAACACCCTAAAGAATGTTCATCAGAGAACTGTTGATTTAACATGAATTTAAACATCATTTGTCATTAGTGATGTAGCTTATGTCATATGTGAACTTTTAGGCTTGGCAGTTTTTTAGTACTGTTAGATCTAAAATATTTTTAAAAAAAATTACGCAGTTTTTCCATTTGTGTGTGTTATTCAGCAAAACTTTATAACATCTAGAAACAAGAGGTTTACAGTTTGAAATAAACACACTTTTCATAGTCTTTACACACAAACAAAAAATCAGACATATCTAAACAATTGGTTTTAGTTTGTTTACTTTGTTTTAATATTTACACATATGTAAACATTTGTAAAAAACACATTTACATCATTTACACACCCAGTGATCAAGAACATCTAATAATGATGTTGTCAGATTCTGTTATGAAGGCAAAATGTGAGACGTGTGCATTTTACACTTTTAGTAACGATCCGTAGCTTATTCCACATACCTGTGTGTGTGTGTGTGTCTGACTTTTGTGTGTATTACTGACAGTTTTAATCTTATTCTCAGAGTGTTTGTGTCTGCCTGGGACTCGAGCCCGGGACTGTCCGGTTCGGAATGTTACTGAAGGCCCTGGAATGGACCGGAACATCAGTGAGCAGCTCAACAAAGCTTTTGAAGCGTACCGCAATGCATCAATTGAAAAAGATATTGCCAAAAAGGAACTTCAGCAGAAGGTTCTGCCTGGAAACCATCAGTTTCACGGTTCATTTCTTCAGTCGAGTGTATTGGAATGGGGAAAGACACTAACAAATGTGTTCCTTTTACAGACAGAACAGTTTCATCGTCACACTCAGCAGCTGGAGAGAAAGATAGAAGAACAGGAAAAGCTCATCTCACAGCTGAAAGCTCAGCTCAGTTCACTTCACACACACGCCTCAGGTTAGACACGTGACAGCTAATGTTTCTGCTTCTATGTAAATCCTGGTAACACTTTACAATGAGGTTGTATCTGTAAACATTAGTTAATGCATTAACTGATGTGAACTATCAATGAGAAATACTTTTACAGCAATCTTAGATTATGTTAATTTTAGCATTTACAAATACAGTTTTTAAATCAAACTAACTGTTAACATTAGTTCAAGTTAGTTGAATTAGAATTTAGAAATTTAGAAATAGTTCTAATTCACAATTAACATACATAAACAATTGTATTGGCATTAACTAACATTAACAAAAAAAAGTTGAAAAATTACATAGCTCTTGGTCTTGTAAGTTCTTGTAAATTTACTAATGTTATCAGGTACGACCTTATTGTAAAGTGTTACGCAGTTATTTTGTATAATCTGTAAAAGTCTGGTAACTCACACTCTGGTCATTCTCTTAAACAACATGAGCTTCATCCTCACATCAGTATTGAAGAAGTTCCCATGTGTGCTAAACACTTCTTTATTCTTCCCTTTTCCAAAACGCAGTTTCTTAGAAGAGATTTATACCTATATTTGTCTACAAAACGAATTTTCCACATTAAGTTGTAGGACTTTAGATCATGACATTGTAAGATTAGTAATGAAAAGTAATCGATTAGCTTTGTATACACTAAATATCAGTAAACTGATTTAGACAATCTGCAAGTGTGTAAACAAATTTAGAAGCACCAGATAGTTTATTTAAAGTCGTTGTACATTGTCAGTGAAAAACGTATTTGAAGTGTTAAAATAACTATCATCTTTTTATTACTGCACAACACATTTAAATCAAATGATGATTTAGATCAAGATTAAGATGACATTTAGATCAAGATGAGACACAGATGTTGTTCTTAAATACAGTTCTTTAGGACAGTTACTGATCAGATACTGGACGTACTTTACTGTTAACAGTTGTTATCAAGTTACTGTTGATGTGACTGTGTTAATGAGTGTCTTCCTGGTCGAACTGTTTTTAGGGGAGATGAACCTCTGCAAGTCTTTAAACAGAAAACAGGAAGCAGAAAGCTCATCACCTAGCGATCATCGCCCTGACAACCAGTCCAGTTCCCACAGGACTAATCATTTCCTGGTGTGTGTTCCTCCTCTTTTCAATGTAACGAGTCTCTGAATTCAGAGTTTCACATCAGTGTGTTATTTTGTTAGCTGCTGATTAAATGCAGTTGTGTTTCTGATAGAATTGTTCTGAAAATGACCTCTGACCTCCTGCACTGTGTATTGCGTTATTGTGAGCTGTCTGTAAGCGCAGGAAAAGCCTAATAGCTGAGTTTGCAGTACTTTGCTAGTTATCCACGGTTCATTGGAAGTTGAGTTGTGAGAAATGTGTGAAAAAGATGTAGTTCTTTTTCTTCACAGTTTGATCTAATTTTTCATCGCTATCTGTCCAGAGTGAGAATGTTTCTCTAATTGAATCCAGTGTGATAATCTCTTCAATTGCGTCCTTTAACCTTCAGGTGGCAGTAGAGCATAACGCACTAACCAGTGAAGTACGGGCTCCAGCTGAGTTCTTTTCTATAAAGGGAGGTGTTGCTCAAAGATTTAGAAATAGCAGGTTGAAATGGCTCCATCTTTCCATTCAATTATGTAGTTAAAGTTTATTATATATTTACATGTGGATTGTGTAGTTTTTAAGCATGAAAGCATCGGTATATATTTATACAACATTGTGGTTTTTGAATTTGTGCTCATTTAAATGAATAGGAACATTTAAATCAATACATGTATTGGTTATACATAAGAAGTACAGTTTTACATGAATGAGAATATTTAATACAAATCTGATCTGAGTACAATAATGAGAATTTTAATTGTTATAAAAACTGCCACAATGCAAAAAAATCCTAAAGATCCTAAAATATGCTTTTTCTTTATGCAGAAATATATTTTCTTCTTTTGATTTTGGGGTAAAATGTGACCAGCACATCATTTCTTAAGCTTCACTCAGATGACGCCTGTAGTTTTCAATAAAGCTTAATGTCAGAGAGCAAAAATGTGAACCGTTACTTCCTGTGTGTGTGTGTGTGTGTGTGTGTGTGTGCTGCTGAATTTTTAAAATACTGTGTTTCTGTATTGTTCTTGCACAGATTAATGATCTTACAGAGCAATCTGGAACACTTTTCCAAACAATGCCCACTGCTTGTGGAAGGAGGAGGTACAACATTCATATTGTTTTATAAAATGGATTATTAAAGAAGAATTTGACACTGTGGTACCACAGGCACACAGAGTGAAGTTTAAACAATTCCACTCAGTCTGTTTGGCAGTTTGTGTAGACAGGGCAGTTAGTTACTGGATACTTTTCTGAATTCTTCAAAACAGACCCAGAGGTCACACCCAGGAAGCTCATATTAATGAAAAACTGATGCAGGTCTAGAGATATGGGATCACATTTTTAGCCTCTGTTGAATAAAAAAAGGGAGATGCACTGACCTCAGATCAGCTCTTGAAATCTTGTCAACAACATCTAGAAAATTACAAACAACAAAAAATACAAACAACATCTCCAAAACAACATTTTTAGATGGGAAGCTAAACGTTATCTTTTTAGTTCTATAAATCACTTATAAGACATGAGTTTTAGGGTGGGCAGTCGAGGTAGAACACAATGGATGTAATGGAAAAAAATTACACACTATATAAAACAATATTCAGTGTAAAAAATTCACGTCTGAAAACAGTTTCAGTTTAAATGGCTTTATATGCAAATTTACAATATTTTCTGTTTTAGTAATGTACATATAAACTGTATGAGGTCAACAGTTATCAGTCAGTAGCTGGATGTTTCTTTGATTATGTGAAATATGAACCTTTTCTCAATAAAGACATTACAACTGAGGGATAGTCGTAATTTGTGTGTATAAAACATACACAGTACAAATATTCAAATAATAGTTTGTCTCTTTTGCAGTTGGTTTTGGTTATCTTAGCTTGTGTAAAAGTGATGATTTAACATTTTCAGTCAGTTTTAACATTTTCAGTTTGACTTTGGAAAAAGAAACAAATAACTGGAGATGTATTTATCTGAAAAGTGATTTTATGATTTCTCTTTCTCTCAGTGAGGACCTTCTGGGCGCTCTGCAGGAAATCAAGGGGACTTTCCAAATGATTCAAACTTTAACAAAAAGGCAGAAAGATTACCTGAGGAGAATACCCAACGCCAATGAAACCACCAACGGTAATATCATTTTTAGAAGCTCATTTGAAAGTGCATTTCTCTGTATTCTAATTAAATTAGGTAAAATAATAACTGTGGCCTTACAATTACTTTGGAAAAGTCTAAACAAATGAGTAATGATATAAGTAGTCGTGTAAAGCAGGACACTAGTAGTTCTAGATTTCTGTGTTTTTCTGCAATGAAAAGCAGAACTGTGTGATGGTGGAAGGCTTGACCTCTGACCTCCACGCAGCATTAAAATAGACTGAGAAGATGAACATGTTTAATTATCACATTGATAAATGTTGTTTTGAAGCGGAACACTGTTACACAACTACATGTCCTTTGTGATAAACAATACCTTCAATGGGAGTACTTTTGCATGTAGAATATCATGATGGAAACTTTGCAAAAAGACGTGGAAGAGGTGTGTGTATTACATGTAATTGTTTGCTCATATTCACACTGGATTGGTTTAGATTAGTAAATCTGACAGTATTAAACTTAAATGCGTGACGTGTCCCGCACAGAAATGACACCTCAAGCCTAAACACAAGCTTTTATAGTGCACTAGTGTTTTATTGTGCACTTTATTGTGTACTAGTGTTTGTGTACAATTTTATAAATACATATTATATTTATACATTGTTTGTGTCTGTGTGTGTCACATATTTTTTCTGTTTGGGTTAGAGTGTGGATTAAGGTTGGGTTATATTGTTTATAACCAGCTGCGTAATTTAAGTCTATGGAAGTCCCCCATTTAGATTGTGTGTGTGTGCATGCCTTTGTGTGTGCACGCATATTATCATACAACCCAAAACCAACCCAGAAAGCTCATTTCAGTTTAAAGCACACAACAATGCCCTGGCAAACACCCACAAACCCCAAAATCATGACAGTAACTCCATTTCATCCAGAAATACAGACAGCTGATGTTGCGTGTCGCTGGATGGTGAGAAACAGATGCTGAGTACTTTTAATGACATCGCAAAGAATAAATAAGAGCAGATTTATTGGTGTGGTTGTGTGTATGTGAACTATTGATGTAAATAATATAAACCTCTGGGGATTATTTTAGGACAAAAGTCATTTCGTGTCATTTCTACCATGTATTATTGAGAGTGGAAGTGATCTACACTAAACATAAAGGCATCATTAAAGTATTCTATACGAATGTTCAGAATGAACTGAAGTGGCTGTTTAATCTCGGCTGGAGTTTCACATCTTTTAAAAGCAGTTCTGTATGTTACATGAGAACTGGTGTTGTGTAAATGAATTTCATGAATTAAACATGAATAAATGAGATGAATGAGGCGCCGGTTGAAACGATTACATCATGTTCTTCACCCAATGTGGTCATGTGACTTAAACAGCACACGGGTGGTATGGATTACTGTTACAGAGCTTGTCAGTATAAACCCATCAGCACTATCAGCTGTATGGCCATGAAAAGAAAAGTAAATAATGACAATAATCTTGTTTTTATCTCTTTAACAAGTGGCTCTGCCCTGGAAATATGTTTAAGTACAATAATTCATCTCCAAACAACATCAGATTTGTCAATTCTGTAAAAAAGGCTGTGTGCAGTGCATGCTGGGGCTGAATTGTGAGCAGTTCTCCAATCATTATGATTTCTTAATGTCATGTTACTTGCAACTTTTGTTTTTGCCATGTGATTGCAGATCAGGAAGCTTTGGAGAATTTTAAATGTGCAGCAAACTGTTTTCATGTCACAATGGATTCTTCAGCATCTGAAGCTGTTAAAGTCTTTAAAATGTTCTTTTCTCATCTGTCTCCAGAGCAGTTTTCCATGCCTATCCAGTGCACTGACACAATGGAACAGGTGGAGGGGGTCTTTTCCCCGGCACAGAGACCAGAGGTCGACATCTCTTCTGCACCCCTCGCGTCACGTGGCGCCGGTCCACATGGAGCCCTTTTTGATTCTCTAAGAGGCCTGAGTGTCAAGTTTCCACCAAACCCCGACACCGAGTATGAATTTCTGAACAGTACCCCAGACAAACAAGTGGGTCTGCCCCTAGCCAGAGCAGACCTGGACGACCACATACACCCAATAAGGGAGGAGCCTTATCCATCATACCCCACCCCCTCTCCACCCACTCACACGGCTGCATCTTCTGCATCACACGAAGGTGTACGAGGACCCCAACAGGTGAGAGGGACGTTCACACCCATTGTCCAAAATGAACACATCAAGTTCCATATGTGAGTTAAAATTGGATTTGATGAAAAAATGAAAGTTACTTGCCAGTAGGCCAGTTTATTAGGAACTGCAACATGGGTATTTAAGGGTATTTAAAATGTACAAATTGCGCCCATCTTGTGAAGTGCACAGGAAAATTGAATACAGTACAGTTTGCTGTTAGCATGTTGCTGAACTAACAAGTACTCAAATACATGAAGCATATAAATATATATAGAACACAGTTGCTGCCTGTGTGGTCATTTCTGAGGTTGTGTTTAATAAAGATTTACTACTATTAAACATAAGTGTCATATTTGCTCAGCAACTACATCTGCGTTTGGTCTTGCAGTTGTAACAAGGTTTGTGTGAGACGTATTAGACATGTGCGACCACAGTTGTGTCAAATAAAGACACTCGCAATATTATTATTAAGCTTTTGTATTTCATTTGCACGTTATACTTTTAATATACTTTTAATAACCTTGGACATTATTTTTTTCATGTAAATTTATATCTCAGGGTCTGTATGCTTGCTGCATAGTTCAAGCCTGACTTTTATGTACCCAGCAGTTCTAATACCAGCTAAACAAATGCATATTTGTCACAGTTTGTGCCCTCGCTGTCTTCTAACACTCGGTGTCTCTGTCCAGCTCTTTTGGACTCCAGACCTGCAGGACACGTCCACTCAGGCGTCAGGGACAGACGCGCAACAGATGAACAGCCGAGAAAAATGTGCCTTTTGCAAGGACGACGTACCCCCAAATCACATGTACAGCCACCTCAATTCACACTTCAGGAACAAAGCAGATGATTGACCCGTGTGGGCAGGGGGTCCCGCACCACTCAAGCGGCTTTATTCATAGCTTTCTGTTGAGTGGCTCTCTGACCGTTAGAACACATTTACTCACGCACTTCAGTGACACGGCAGAGAGCGCAGAACCTTCCACGATCTTTTATTTAATTAGAACTTCATTATTTAAAATGAACTTTAGATCATTTTGGGGTGGCTTATGTCTTAATTCATTGTTTTAGCTGCATTTTAGAAGAAGGCATTTCAGTGACTGTCCAACAAAAACGCGCTTCCTGTGGAGTAATTTAAAATATGTCAGTCTAGAAGACAATAATTTGTTGAATAAAGTTTTGTACTCATGATTTGTAAATGCTGTTTGTGTGAGCAGTGATCTTTTATCAGACTATATAAGGGTTAAACGTCTATTTAACCTTTACACACTGCAAGGAGCAAGTCAGTGTATTCAAATATACTTGCTAAAGAGTGCTCACCTCTAACCTTTGCTCTGCACATCTTCAATTAAAAACAAAACATGAATTTTTAGAGTATTGTCGTATTCTTAATAATGTCAAGCAGTATTGATAATGAATAATTCAGCCATTATGAGTTTGTCTGAATGTTCCGATGACTGTGTGACTTGACCTTCTGTTACTACCTGCTGCTGTTCTCTTGCAATGATGGGACAGAGCTGGTTGGCTGCTCCCTCTGATCTCAGGCCCAGAATACACTGTACCACAGAGGACTGTAGTAAATGTTTCACCATCAGAGAACATGGAACACTGTTTCCTGTTGTCCACCACTGATGATGGCCACTTCCAAAATCTGTTTTCTGTAAAGTAAGTGTTTATTTCATGTATTTATACATAATGTTGCATATGTAAAATTGGTGAATATATATTTACATTATTGCAATCAGATCTTAAACGGATATCAGCACTCTTGTAAAAGTACAGTTTTAGCAGCAAAGCTGTAAATTTCGTGGTCTCCTGATTTTTTTTTCCATTGAAATGTGGAAGTAATACCTACTAATTGCTTTAATTTGATAACTTAATTTTAATTTGTACCACCTGTATGAAGGATCTGTTCAGAATGAGAAATTATTTCAACATAATTATTTCAATGATAAACACCATCTGGTCTAGGAAAGCATTCCTGCACAGGTATCACAAGCACATTACATAACATGCACGATTATCTTAAGATTTATAATGCGTTATTTTATCACCTGCTCACTAACAGGTCATAGATGTGTGTTTAGGTCGCTAGGGTTCATCCACATGAATGAGCAGGAAAGAAAAACGAATGGAGAAATCTTGACTAAACCATATCGAGCTCACAGACTGCCCAACATCTGAATTAGCTGCGTGAATACCTCTAATAGTAAAACACTTAAGCTTGACTTTTAATATTTCCTTCTGTTTTCACACACTTGTAATACCTTGGACCTCTAAACTGCACAGTGCACTAGAATGTTTTATTGTGGTGCTACTATTGCAGGGTTATTGTGCTACTATTCCAGGGTTGAAATGATCGTTTTGGCTGAGTAAGACAAAGGTGATTGCACATATGTGGGAAATCAAAATATCAAGATATCCATAATATGGTGAATTGTGGACACTTAAACTTCAGTGGGTGTGGCTCTCCCCCAAACCATACACAAAATGTCCCACATTAGGGCAATCCACCCTACATACCTTATATTTTATATATATATATAAAATATAATACAAATTATTAAATACAATTAAATACAAATTTGTTTGTTTGTTTAAACTGCTGCCATTAGCTAAAAGGTAATTTTGTGGTGTAAAATAAATGGTGAATGTTTTTCGTGTAAAATTTCGTGTGCTGTAATTCAACCCGTTAAAATAAAGAATCCATTTCAACTGTTTTGTTGTGGCACAAACAGCCGACACACGCGACGCTGAATTTTGTATCTCGAAAGCGCACAATGTGTTGCGCATAAAACACGACCCAACTTGGATAAACAGACCGCTCAAATTCTCATCTCGCACATCAAACCACGACTTTATTCTAAAAGGCAGAAAATATTAACTCTCTCTCTCTCGTGGGCAGATGCTTGTACATAATTACGTGGTCAGTGCTCGTTATTTGGAAGAGGAAAGCTGTACTGACACTTTCTGAGTCCATGTGGGGTTTTTTTGTCTATGCTGCTCGATGTTTGACAGCATAATGCAAGAAGTGCAAGACTTAATTTAAAATAAAACCTTTATTATTCCACAGATCTATAGATTCCATTCAGCAGCAGTAAAGCAGGCCGTTCATTCATTCGCCTGTATACACGCCGTGTGTTGGATGAAAGTCTGCGGCAGGCAGCAGAAAACGGAGGAAGAGGAGGGTTGTGGATTGAAGCAGCGGGCTGATTACGAGGTGTCAAAATTGCCAGGAGCAAAAAGGTGAAAGCAATCAAGGGTGAGAAGAGTGCAGCATTCGCGAGGGGCAACTAATTATCCAATTCATTTGTGGAGTGCTGCATTTGAGAGTGAACGCTGACAGATTGGTGTGGAGGAGAGGGGAGGTGTTAGAACAATGCAACCCGACTCACCCTCATTATTGCCGCATGTTAATCAGCCACTGCCGCTTCTGCACAGTTCAGGGGCAAATAGCAAGTCACCAGCTTCATTCCAACGCGACTCAACCGAGAGAGAGAGAGAGAGGCCTGCTCGTAACTGTTGGCTCAAGTTCCACCAACGCCTGGACGAGCTAAAAGATTCCCTCTGGTACAAATATCCATCTATCCAAGTATAATTTATTTGCGTGTGTAAAAATAGAAAATATGAAGTCGCACTGAAAATGTAGAACATTCTCACTTATTTAATTAATTTTCATGCTATCATAAAAATGGGGGCACGGACAATGACATTAAATGAGCATCATTTGAAACATCTGTTGCTATTTCATTTGTTTCTAATATTTCCTAAATTAACGATGTTAACTCAACCCTTTCCTTAACAAGTAAATCAATGTAAATTAGCTTGCCGTCCATTTTTCCCTTATTTATGGCCTAGTAATTCCAGACCAAACCATATATAATGATAATATTAATAATAATAACAACTATTAATAATTGTTGTTATTGTCGTTGTGTCAAGAAATTAGTAGATTATTTTATTTAACTTTCAGTATATTTTGTTTCACAATCAATCTTTCCATTTAAACAATCTTTTTAAAATGTTTTCAAAATGTCTGTATTTAAAGCGCAGACGGATAAACCAGATTGTTGACTTGTGTCTCGATAGTTTAGGTAGCTGAGAATAATACAATAAAAAAAAATCAAAAAGGAAAAGGATGCATTATTGTGACATCATAATTTTAACAGTTTACTTGCATCAAGAGAAGTATGTGGAAATTATGACATCACAAAGCGAGTTGTTGAGACAGGTTATAGAAGTTATGACGTAATTAAATGTAACAAAACAGAATATCTGTTAGTATTTATTTCAACTTGGTCTCCTCTTAATGTCTTCACAGATCAGAAACGTTCAGGGAATTCCTCTCGTTTACATTGTTTCCCATTACACTATAAAAATGATGGGCTGTTTTAACCCATAGTTGGGTAACCACAACCCTTAAAAGGTTCATTATAACCAAATAGTGTGTTCTGTCCATATTTTTTCCAGCCATGGATTGAAAACAGCATAGCATTTTTAGTGTAAGAAAGCATAATAGAAAAGCTTTTAATCATTTTGATTATTTATTTTTAAACAGCCAAATACCCACAAGGGTGGAATTCATGTGTTGTGTTAATTAACAGGAAGGCTCCGCATCACCGCTGTCAAATTTTCTATTCCCACAGAATGATCCACTGTGTTTATAAAGACCGCGCTTCTGGAGCTATAGGCAGACTTTTGTGATAAATTATGCGATCAAAGGTTTTTAATTTTTATTGAAAATTTTCTGTGCAGTCCCAACAAAAATGTGTTCTTGCACCTGTGATGTGTTTTGTAATACGATTTTATGTTTGAATGGAGAGGTGTTGGAGGTCATTTGGCCGTCGTTTTATTTGATGACTTGATGGTCATCTCTCCATATCGAAGGCATGCAAACAATCAACAACTACTTACAGAAATACATGAATACATGGGACGCAGACCAAATGTAAGGGCGAGGGAGGACAGAGCCACCAGCAGTTAACCATCAAACAACGCGACTGTCCCACTCGCTTCAGATCAAAGCGAGTCCTCCTGTCGTTGACCGAAATGTTTAGAAGTGAAAGGCGGCTTCCGTTGGTTTTAGAGCAGTCCTGTTTGCTTTGTGTATTTGTTTCTATGCGGTTTGCGACGCTGGATCACGGGTTTGGCACTCATATCTAGTGATGACAGAGCTATTGGTGAGATCGCACCCGGAACCCCACAGGACTGAATCGTTTCTAAGGAAGCAATAGAAGCAAGGCCCCTTAGGTGCTTCAAATGAGGCGTGGTAAAGTCCGCGGTGCAGTGTTTTTGTAGCTCAGCAGTGCAATAGCAACGCCAGGGTCTGATGTTCGATTCTCGGGGAACGCGCTTACTGCTCAAATAAGGGACTGTAGAATAAAAGTGTCTGCCAGATGCACAAGGGTAGCTGACCCATCGTGTGGAAGGGAACCTCTTTAAAAATAAAAATTTCAGGTTAACATGTATAAATGTTTAAGGGAAATTTGTCCTTTTATGTTCTGACTTTTAATGTTTCACCATTTTAATCGCCTTTATTTTGCCTTCAATTTTTTTGGACGTTCCTTTAAAAAAAAAAAAAGGTCATATATTCCACACATTCTTTTTAATTTATAGTAATTAAATGGCATTTAAAATTATTAAAGAATTAAAGTGCGTTTAAAAATAGTTTTGAAGGACAGCGTTTTATGTTACTGATCAATAATGTATCTGTCCGTGATATTTTATTTTTGCGCATTAATTCATAATTATTTAACAATATTGACATTGACAGTATCGACCTTTCCGAAGCAATAATTATTAAATAGAAATATAACTAAACTAAGTGATAAACTGGCATACAACCGTGTTACATGTTGAAGTGATTTATGAGGATTATTTGTTTGGATGGGGGGTTAAAGGAAGAGAAAGGGAGGATTTTAAGCCCTGTTGAGGGTTCAGACAGCATGAGAGAATTCTCGGTTTAATGACCTCGACTGGCTGGGCGAGGGCGGCGGGGAACAAGCTCTTGACTTGTACCGAATTTGCCAATTAACACCTCGGGTAACATGCAGCCCGGAGCATCAGGCGCTGGAGAGCATCGCGTGCACTTTTGTTTTCCGTTCTTACAGCATTATTCGTGTTTTTACATTTAAGGATTTAGTGACGGTTAAGGTTTAGCTATTCATATAATATACATGACAGTAATGCTAAAATACGGTCATAGTAACGAGTTGCTTAAAATGTGTCTTTAGAGCTGGAAAATATTTGACTTCCACCGTATATTTATATCTAGGATTGATGCCGCGTTCATCTTATTTTTTTCTCCGTCCTGATAGCGTTTGCTATTTTCACACCAGCGCATATGGCCGCTTGCAGCCTCTATTAGATCCACAACTCCGATTTCCAAGACTCTCTCTCTCTCTCTCTCTCTCTCTCTCATGCCTGGCTTCCTCTTTATCTCTTTTGTTGCTCCCATTGAACAAATGAAGACTAACAGACTGACACCGTCTTGATCGCAAAGCTAATTATTCAAACATCTAGATTCTGAGACATCCTCTCCTATCCAGCCTATTGTTTTCATGTTTATCAGACGACTAAACAACACCTTGAGCGGGTGTGAATTTTCAAGCCCCCAGTAAAAATTCTCCCGGCACCGTCTCTGTTTTTCCGCTGAGTCCATTTACAGGTAGGAGAGAGAGGCACCGCTGTCATGTCCCAATGACTGAGCCGCACAGAGGACCATTTGAAAACACCTTTCGGTCGTGTGTGGCCCGGACGTCCTCGCATCAAGCTGATAAAACTGTAAGTGCGTTAATGGTTACCACCGCGTTACCATTTACTCTCCCTTTCCAACGTATCCACACGTCGTTTGGCAATTCATTAGCAGCTGTTTTAACGGAATGCGATCATCAAAGGAAAGATACATAATTGACAGAGATTCACACAGCAGGCGAACCTGTCTAACAATGTTCACAAATTTGTGGCTTATTTCAAGTAGGATAAAGAGCGAAGGCCTCGTGGTTAACACTCCTGTGACAGTGCGCCATGGAGTGCAGTGTGCGCGCTTGGCCTCGCCAGGGACTTTACGCGCAGTCCTTTTAATTTGAGCGGCTGCGGTAGTACGTCATCAGGGCGCTAGTGCACGTCGTCATCGCGCTAGTGCTCACCTCAGTGGTTGTGAGATTGTAACTCGCCTCGTCGATGAGACGGGACGAGAGAATATGATCCGTGCTATGGAGGTCCACACACCCGCATTCATTCATTGAGTCAGTAAATTGTGATATTTTTCTTGGTGTTTGGTTTATTCTTCTGTGAATACAGTCTGAAGGGCATCTGGCCAGAACGTTGTGTTGACCAATCAGGATCCAGGAACTATCTGCGGTAAAATCTGTTATTATATATAATATTCATCTGTTTTTTTGAAAGCTGTAGTGCATATGTAAAAAGCTGTTTTAAATCGGTCAGAACCTACATGGAAAGTTAACGAATCAACCATGTTTTAAAAGTACAGCTAAGTAAATCATGTGCAACAAATGCATAGAGACCAAATTCAATTGAGGCTTTGCTAAAAGTCTTTTAATTTAGTGCAAAACAAATGTGCTGTCTGCTCTGGTCTCACATTGCACTGTCTGGAGCTGAACTGGTGCAAACCTCTGCTGGCTTTTCTGTGACAACAACATGCAAAGTGCTCCCACAGCCCCAATATGCACGTCAGGGGCCATGCCTCCTGTTGTGTTTGCTTCCTGTAGGTCACAGTAAATTCATCACACACAATCATAGGATGTGTATAACACAGCGCCAATACATATGCAAGGCGATAAAACACGAGTTGTGATCATCACACTAGTCTCTCTGTGGTTGTGATAAACCAACTTAAGCCATAAGAGCCAAGTTTGGATTTAAAGCTGAGAAGCAGGTGTAAAGTAATGAGAAATCCAGTCTCTTCTCTCCTCCCAAGTTATTTGTAAAAATGTTTAATTTCTCTTTCTGTAGCTCAATCGGTAGAGTGCTAGCAGAAATGAAACCCTGGAAATCCCCATCAAAATGTACATTTGCATTGTAAGGCACAACATATATTCTGCTCAAAAATGTAAATTCTAGCAACACCGGCTTGTTTGTAGTTTTGTTGGATTCCCTGTTACATCCAACCAAGAACAAATTTCTTCAATGAGCTACACACTACCAAAGTGTAAATCTTTGCAGGTTATTAGGCTAAGCTGCTTTACATAAAAGCATCTATCAAGTGCATGTATATACTGCAAATCATACAATGTTGTTTCCTGCTCTATATTTTTAGGTCAAGATAAATTGCAGATAGCTGAACAGCACACAGACGCTGAACAGCACACAGACGCTGGACATCTATCAAACACGGCTTATGTTAGTGCCATCCAAAAATCTCAGCGAGAGAGAGATGTGTGCTGGCTCACTCACCCATCTGCATTACTAAATAATACACTGTCTCTCTACAGGTACAAATAAAAACCTCAATGCTGAATATTTCAGCAATGGCTTGGATTTCATGTGTAGGCTTGACAATATTGATAGCGTAGCCAATATGATGCTTTACCCAAAGCCAAGCCAATGAGACTTGTTTAGCAGACTCAGTATTAGTAATGCATAAGTGGTTTGTAATACGGTGCTTGTGAGACAGTTTTGATATTTCTAACCGTATTAAACCTGGCAATGATTTTATGACTTAATTCAGGCAATGAATTCATGCTGAACCGTAGCATACAGTCTCAGTATAATACAGTCTCTGTATAAACTTTGTCTTGTAGATAATTTCAGTCATCAGTGTGGTAGTTTTATTTTGGTAAACTCTTTTTTTAAATCTTGAAAAGTTTGCAATTAAATTTACAACATCTTATTGACTTTGATAGCATTGATACTGATAGCATGACTTTGATATTGATGTTTGCAAATTATATTAGCAGATGAATTATTTGTGATTAGCCATCTTTACATTTATTTGCATACTCAGCTATGATTGGTACATCCTTTCTTACATCTGTTTCTCCATGCAGCTGCTTTCCCAGCTAACACATCTATTTTTAGATAACATTTTGAAGTCATGGACCTGTGCAGAATGGTTTTGAGATACTTATACAGACTCCAGCATTACCTGTGATGAATGGAGATGGAAATTGGATGGAGAAAGGTGGTAAGGTTTTTATCCCATGTTCCTAATATGACGGTTGGCAGATTTTAGCACAAGGCATAGTTTTTCACAATCTTGCAGAAACCTAAAAATACAGCATTATAAGTAACATCAAATAAGTTAGAAAAAGAGAGTGATAGAGGTCAAAAAATGAAACCCCAGTGTTTTTATTTTTGCAGTATTTTGAACAGTTAATGCAATTAAGATTCTCTGTTTTAGTAGTGTACTGAGGTTGAACCTCACTGAATAATCTCAGAGAGTAACATTCAGCAACTTCCACACTCAGATCTCAGTGAAAGTGAGAGGATGAGGTCTGGAGGTTATCCATCCGTCGTCTCTGTCATGTCACTTGCGTTATGGTGATAACTGGTTGTGATGAGATGTGGCTCCAGTAAGATGAATGTTGTCAGTATGATATATGTCACCTGTATCTCCTGCAGGAGGCCTGGAGCCTGAATGCAAAACCTTGCGGTGAACTTCAAGTCTTCAAGGCTGTTTTCACACTCGGTTTGAATGCTTGATCCAAAAGAAAGGAAAGACCAGGAGTAACAGCTTCACTGTCCTCCAGTGTAATTAGTGTAATACTGAGGCCCAAATGATTGTGTGTAGACGTGACGAGTATTAGAGCAGCAGTTTCTGGCTGTAGCAGGTAAACACTCAAGAGGAGATGTCAGATGTCAGATGCACTGTGCACACTTCCTGTCACACTTAATATAGATTGTTAAGCAGGTCTCCATTTGTTGTCTCTCCTCAGCACAGTCATTCATGTGCTTAATCATGAGTATTGTCATTTGCTTCTTCAGATGCCTTTGTCATTGAAGAGAGATTTAAAAAGTCTCAAATGAATGTGAACAAAGGCACAGCAACATAGCAATGCAGTGTAAATTGCCTGATGACGAGGTGGCTAATCCCACTGCTAGTTTAATTGATACCTAAAGTCCTTCTATCCACTCTGAAGTGCTGAGAGGCTACAGCCTCCTCGGTCAAGGTGTGGTCACTGCAAATCAGTTCTCCATGTGCTAATGCTCCCTGCACAGCATCAGCTCTTAGCTTTGCACGGTTTGCACTCTTGCATATTTGAAATTGCTGTGTATTGTTTTGGGGTTTCCTTTCACCCCTGTGTGATGCTTTCGTCTTCTCTGTCTGATTTCTACCAGCTGTCTGAGAGGTGTTCTTCTTATTTGTAGCATAATTTGAGTCAGAGTGTTGTGTTGACGGGCAGACTGAAGGATGAAACATACATACATTTCAAAGTTGTTCATTCAGAATCAAACATGTTTAGTTGTAAAATCATCACGCATGATGTTGGTTTGTCAAACAGGAAGTGTTTGTTTGAAGGGCACATTCAAGTCTCTGAAGTAGTTACTCGATTCTTTATTGTTCCTTTTCAACTCTCTCAACTTCAAAAAGACTTTCTCCCACCAGAATTCAGGAATGATCATTAACCTTTTCTTTGCTCCCCCTCCTCCTGCCAGACTGTATCTCCTGTTCTGTTTGCTTCCTGGCCCCTGTATGCCACTTTCCTATTTCCTGGCTGCAGACAGCGGGGAGTCGCTCTATTATCACCTCCTCTGAGCTGTCGTTGAATGTGAGAGGCAATTCCATTTCACTTTGCCACGGGGAGGAGGCGGCGGCCGATCTACCCAGCTCGCAGACATTGGCTTAGGGTTCATTTTTATAGCCGCAGCACGAGGACGCCACTCTCCTCTTGTGTTACTGAGGATTTTCAATGTACTGCTGAGTGCTGATCTTGAGAATTGCTGGATATGAGTTTTAACAAGTGTTCAAATCAAAAGTATTTGTTTGTTTCAGACAGGTGTCATTACATTTAAATGTTTCACATCCAGATTTTTTGATATATATTTAAGATATGATATATGATTATGATAAGTTTAAAGGAAATCTTGCTGAGCAAAACACATTTCTAGCTAGTAACTCGAGTAATATTACTTCTATTAGTCACCCTCTGTGTAATCTTGTTACTTTCAATAGCAGAAGAACTCATTAAACATAATAAGAACAATTCATTTAAACATATTTTAAGAAGATTCCTGTGTTCTAATCCTGTATTTTTTTTAAACCTCTTTATTTCCATACAATGAAGATGAAGAGTGACCAGGACTGTCAGCCTCCCTTCAGTTTAATTTGCCATCACAGATAGTGTCTTCAAAGAGGTCAGCATGAGCGTATGTACAATTGTTATTTTTGGGTGAACAGGATGTTTGTGTTTTTCACTGTATCTGCAGTTCAGAGGTTCAGTTTGGTGTTTTGTCATGAGGAAAAGTGTGTCTCTGATGCAGCAATGCTGTGCAGTGCATTTGCAGACATCATGAATATAGAACTGCAGTTCCTCAGAGACTGTAAACGTATGATCTCAATAATTGGTTGGATTTTTTTAACATGTAGCTGCAGTTCTGACAAATGAACAGGCACTGCTCAAGATGGTTAGGGCCCAGTATAAATATATGCAGCGTAATACAGCTTATCAGCACAACACAGAGGCTGCAAAGGCTTTTCTGTCATGTAGGCTCTGACCAAATATGCTGGAATTCTCTGAGGAGGCAGATGTAAAATGCACAGACTTCAAGGAGTTGCTTGTCTTAAGCTAAAATTGATGTTTTATAAATAATTCGACCCTGCAAACATCAAAGAGCACATTCACAGCGACTCACTAATATTCATTTGGCAAAAAAGTCTTTTCATGAGAAATGGCTTAAAAAGTAGA
>JAZGTK010004370.1:2702-24769 GCA_036877625.1 Ambastaia sidthimunki | reverse complement strand
ACTGTATCAAGAGTTGATAAAAATCAAGTCCAGGTCGACAGCTGCAGAAAACGATTTGGTTCTGTCAAGGTTCTATTCTGTAGTCAGCAGAATAGAACGTTCCTGTCAGTCCTAACACAGGCGTCACATTGCCTTGTGTTAAAAGGTCAGCACAAAAAACCTTGATCACTATCATTGTACAGTACTGCATTCATTTACTTATCTTTTGAAAGCGATGTGGCACAGAAAACGCAGCATATTGTAAAACAAAACGGCCTCTAATCTGTTTAATTGCTGATGTTACCTCACGGGGGGAAACAGTGGTCTTTAAGTAGCTATCCAGGGTGCTAAATCAATGCAAAGACATCGTTCACTTCCTCCCCCCCCCCGCAGGCCTCCAGCAACACTCGCTTTAGAAACCCCCTTATAGATGAGTGTCAACAAGTAATAGAGATGTGTGTAAAGACAATCAGGGGAAAGATGAATTTCCCCATAGTGTGGCCACTCCTCATGCCAGTCACAGTTAATGGACCACCTCTTCTAAAACATAAGAGGCCCAGGCTGGAGAAACAATAGCAGCCTGTCTGCGATAACAGATAGAGGGGACGTATAAATACACTGCACTGTGCATGAAATCAATGCAGTCCTTTGCTTTTTTAAGTCTTGTTAATGCACTCGGCTTCATAAAGAATCTTTATTAGGCTGGCTGAAGCCACACTGGTGATTTTTGTCATGTTGTGATAATGGCTCTGAAACACAGATGACTGTTATATCCCTGCTGGTTTAAAGCAGGGCCCAGTTGAAGGATGTTGTAGAGAAGCTAGTCGCCGTCCCAAATGAGCTCATCAAATGAGATGTTTAATTATTATTAATCTCATTGTCTTGTACTTCACACATTATGCACACTGTGGACAATTTTTACATCTTATTTCTGCTTGAGCTAACACTTGAATTGCTTTCTTCATTTTTTTTTTATTATATTTTATACAGCAAAATATCTTGGGTTAGAACTTTAGTTAGTATATGCTTTTAAAATCTGGTTGATTCATTCAGATTAAATCATATTTTTAATTGAATAAAACAAGTTAATTCATATTACAAAGTGAAGCATTGTAATGAAGGTCATCTGACAAAACATTTTATTACTGTTCCATTGAGTTCCTCTTTAAGGGAAAAAATCACCACACATAACGTCTCCACAGCCTGACAGACACTCACTGTAATAAGTGATACAGGGAGAGACAGTGAGACCGTTGAGAGACAGGAAGCAACCTGTCAATTTCTGCCTGTCAATCATTTTGCACGCTCAGCTTTGCTTTTGGGGGGGCGGAGCTCTGGAGGGTAGGTGTGTGTTTGAAGATAGAGGAACGAAAGTTGTAATGTCAAATTGAATATGTGCGGCAACACCATAAAAAATGAAGGTGTCCGCACTTTCTATCACATTCTACACATTTTTAATTAATTGCGTGTGTTAACGTCTTAATTTTAACAGCCGTATGTGGAACCTCTTTTCTCGGGAACAGAAGGGAAATTTCACATACACAGTTAGACGTTTCTCTTCAAAGATTGGAATAGATGCATTCAGGGTCTCGGGCTCAATTCACAGAAAGGTCTTTGTAGTTAAAAGGACAGACTATTATGGTATAACAGTGTGCTCTTTTTTCAAAAGCATTTGGCAGAAAGTGGATTAAGTTATTGATTTTGATAGAATGTCACAGAACAAATATTTGTGTATTAATGCGGTACAGTACAATCAGTGTTGACTTTTCTGAATGAGGTTTTCATTTTGGCGACACAGCTGGAGTTTGAGTGGAAGCCGTTCGCACAATTCCCGCTCCCCTCAGAGAAGAGCTCGTGTGTTCAGTACAGCTGAATGATTAGCATGCGAAACGAAATGAATTGCTTTCATTGATTGAGTTTCACACTGTCATTAACAGCAATGAAGATGGACAAGAGGCCACTGATGACTCGAGTCTCTGTGACGGAAAGCACTGACGTTAAAATATATATCCTGCTAGATCTCACTTAACCTTTTTGTTTCCCAATTTAAATGTGATAAATGGCCGTTTTAAATGAAAGTGAAATATCTGATTATCTATGACAGATGTGGTTGGCCGTTTCTTTTGAGTTATATTTTTTATATAACTAGTGTTAAAGTTACAGTTTTTAGGGTACGAATAACAGAATTTTTATCTCATTAAAAACTGTCACTGTCCACTGAAACCTTTTAATCCAACTTTCCTACTTTAACTTTCAAAATAAGGTCATTTTTTGGAGAACGTGTGAGCTGGACTTTAAGGTCCTGTTTTTTTTTTATAAAGAAATATATTTTTCCTTGGGGTCAGTCCTTAAAGATCTTTTGAAGGAAGTTTGGAGACCATTATGTCACCAGGACAAAAGGGGAAAGATGCCATTTTAATTAAAGTTGGCAGATTTACCATCCACATAAGGTTTAAAACATCACCCGTCTGTGCAGATCGAGGCTGAAATGCCAGCGATAAAAATGATTTATGATAGCCAGGGCAGCGAGGAGATTTCTCTGCGGGATCGGTGCAGGAATTAGCGCAGGCATTGGGAAGCTGTACTGTAATGAGGAGAAATGACATTAAATTCATACCCTTAAAAACGAATGGTGCACCTGGGCAGAGCAGTCATGACTCAACATGCTCTCTATCCCTGCAGTGAAACTTATGTTTGACTTGGGATCAGGCGACAGGAAGCAAAAATGAGAAGGTCTTACGAAAGAGTCATAATTCTCATTAGATTAGGCAAAGTATACATTACGAAAGCTAAGAATGTCACTCTGAGCACATTTCTTCTGGTGTTGGCGTACACGCTGAACAACCAATCGCAGGCCAGATCACAAACTCGTGTACGTTTCAACAGGAGAGTCTGTTCTTCGCAGCGTGTCATCAAACAACAGGAAGTGCCTGTGGCCATTTTGCATTGATTTACACAGTACAGGAAAAGGAAGCAAACGAGCTCAAAAATAAGTGTAAGATGGTGCTTGAGGAGATGTGGGGAGCAGTTTGATGTTATTTTAATTATTTATTTTTCCTCCCAATGTGTCACTCTTTTGTACTTTCTTGAAGCTTCATTGGCTGCTACTGTTTGTTAAGGCTTTCCAACTTGTCAGGAGAGCGTGCACACCTGGCGACTCTTTGAGACCAGTTTGAAACTAGTTTGAAGTCTGTCGTCCCATCCTAAGGTGTGTGATTTACAACTGCGTACACTAGAAGAGCGCCAGAGACAGACACAATGCATTCTGGGATTTCTTGTCGCAGGCTAGTCGCTGGCTTGGGACATTAAAGACAACAAGCTTGAGTCTTGTAATATGCACTTGGCTTAACAATTTTAAAACTGCTCTACACATATTATATAGATAATACAGGAATGACAAATTAATGCAAACAGTAAAATGTGTAAAGTTTATAGGTAAGGCTGTTTGTGTAATTTGTTAGTTTCGAGTCCATTGAACTAAAATGGCACAGAAGTTACACGCTCACTTTTAAACCATTTTTGTGTATTTCACATACAGTAAACAGAACAGTATGAAATGTCTTAAGAAGAAATTCCCATATCAAAATTTAATTAAACATTTACTCACCGTCTAGTGCAGATCTTTCATTACTTTTGTGGACCAGCAGCTCTCTGATACACAAGAGTCATGACCTAAATCTCTTAATTATAAATCTGATCATTCATCTGCACGTCCTTATTACGCTATCAGACAAAATTCTGGGAAAAATAGTTATTGTCTGCACAAATCCAAAGGAGTTTTGCTGTGTGGTTCCCTGAAGCTCCCATCTCCCATCCGTATTTACAGAGAGAGAGTACCAAGGAAAATGAGAAGTTTTATTTGTTTCATTTCATCATTTCGACCTCACCGAGAACAGTTTTGAGTCAAAGGCTGCCTCTCGCAGCGCCCAGCTGTTGCAGAATGTTCCAGAAGCTTTGCTTCTAAACTTAGGCAGCCAGTTCTGGAGAAAAGACAAATGTCTGAAGCATTTTAAGTCTGCGGAGGGTCTGCAAAGACTCCAGGCACCAGATGCCAGAGACATAAAAGCAAGGCTTTCAAAAACATTACAATCCCTTTGTTTCTCCACCTCAAACAGCTTATTCTGCAGAGAGTCCTTCTCCCCCATAAAACGGAGCTGAATTGATTCCGTGAAAGATAAGCATATTATCCCTCTCCCCCCACAGAGAGACGAGACGATTGCATCTCTTGTGTGGTGTTGTCTGTCAGCATTGGAATTTTTAATTAGCACCTGGAAGCTCATATTTTATGCTTCCCTGTGGTATAATTGAGAGGAGGCCAGTCACAAACTGTTCATGTAACAATTTAAAGCATCAATCCTGTCTCCACATGGGCTAGTTTTCAGAGAAAGCAAGGAGAAAACTAGAATAACTTGTGTAAACTGGGCAATGGGTTACTGGGTCAACAGTGGAAAGCACGTCACGTTTACTGTATGTGTATTGAGCCTCAACTCTGTGTTATGAATTATGTATTAGGCTAAAGGAAATAGATTCCAGACCCAATAAAAATGTATGTACAGTATTGCTGTTTTATAGGAAATATGTCATGTATTGTGTATGCAGTATTTTACAGTATAATTTGACATGTACAGAGAGAAAGAGCTCATAAAGAAATTATAAATATCACATTTAATACAGCATGTGGTTGTTGTTGAATTTTATATTTAAAATAAATAACTGTTAATTTGATTATGATCAATTGAACTGGGCTGTTTATGTAACCCGTGCATCGCTGTGTACTTTAGTAGTTTGTGGTAAATGCTTTTGTCTCAGTTTCAAAGTAAATATTTATTTTACATTAACTGCAACACTGCAGCTGTATGTTTGTCAGTGGTTTGTTAGGCTTTTTAATATATTTAATATTCGCCTGGCTAAAAATACTCCTGGGAACAGAGGTTACAATGACTTTGGAGGATAGAAAGATTTGTTTGGTGTGCGGGTTGCTTAACACGCAACAAACAAGCAACCCACTATGACACTGACTCAACAGCCACATATTTGAGAACAGAGATGCAGTTAACACCACGACTCATAGCTTAAATAGGCAGCGAGCGCAACAACACCAGTGCAAATAAGTCTGTAAACAATAAAAGAATGAACAGTCGTGCAGTAGTTAGCATTATTTATTCATGAAGCAGTGCATGCTGGGAAACAGCATTACTATTACTTATTGAAGTAAATTTACAGCTTACAGCTATAGACATGACTGTGTACAATGAGCAAATCTTGTTTCATTAAGCCTTAGGAAAGGGTTTCACTACATTAGTGTGTTGGAACAGAATTGAAGGCCACCGTGTCTCACCAAGGCAATTTTCAACTTGCCATTGGCGTACAGTGGCTAGAGGCATAAACAAATACCAACAATGCAACATAATGGCAAAACAATAACCAAAATAGATGATGCAGGAAAAGCCATTTAGTAGCCAGTAGACAAGAGCAACATGCAAGACTGAGGCTGTTGTAATGTACTCATGCAAAATGCATTCAGCTTTAGTTAACACACTCAACGCTGTGTGTTTAGAGGTGCTCAGACATGCACAGCGATGGACGGTGAAGTTATTCACCCTGAGACTGATGGGAGCTTCCGCCGTTCTGTGCGGCGTGGACAGCTGGGGTCGGTTTAATTGTGCACGGGTCAAGCAATAATAAAAGTCTTTCCCCCTGTGAGCAACCAAGGGGCCACAGCACAGACAGGTCCACACCAAATACTGCAGAAAGACTGCTTGCTGAATCATTATTCGTTATCCTTCTATCTGTCACAGAAGCGTGCTGATATTAACGACAAATAGCTCCGGCGCAATGCTATCTAAACAGCCTCGCAATTCAAGCATGCTTGTGAGTCTCTTTTGTTAATTACTAATTGGCAGGATTAGATCAGAGATCCATTGCCTCATGCATTTTAAATGAGGCAAGTTGCAATGATTTCTTGTGAGTGGCGTTCTGCATAAACACAACATTCAAGGTGTATTGAACTGTTGTATGCTGCAAAAAGATACACAATAAGACGCAATAAAACTTCTGTTGTCATTTAATGGATATATGTTTTCTTATATAGCAGGACTCATATGCTGAATCACCCTGTTTGTGAGACTTAAACACATCGGTTCAGCTCTTTTACATTGCCAGGTTCCCTGTGTCATGCAAACACCATATTGAGACTTTGTTGGCCTCGTTTATGGATAAATAAATCTTTTATTCGAGCAGAAGAGTGACCTTGTAAAAGAACAGGATACACATCATCACTTACTGAACAGCGCATGTGACCTGGTTGAACGCAGTGCGTTCTGTTCAACACATTGTCACACTCACACAGAGAGACAGAGAACAAGAAAGAGAGAGAGAAAGAGACCTAAATATTTAAATAGGAGCAGGTCAAAGGCTGTACAGTAACAGTAAAAAAACACTTTTTTAAGCATGGCAGGCACAAAAGTTCTGTGCCCTTCATATATTTTTGTCTGTTTAATTATAATGTTTATTTAATGCTATTTGAAGTCCCTTTGTAGTCAGGGGGAATTTTATCCCTTTAAACTTGTCTTTGATCATCAAAATGACATCTGTTAATATTTTTTGCTGTGAATGTTTCATGCCTTCATGCCTTAAAATAACTTGAATGTACCCTTTGGTTTTTATATACATGCCCTCCATGAATATGCAAATTAGTTAGTTAATCACATCAGCCTGGACTACCTTATCCAGGAAAAGACCCGCCCTGCACATTATTGTGATTGGTTACATGTTTGTGACATCGAAAACTGGCAGTTTTAAATCACATTTTTGACTAACTGCACTTTTAGGGGAAAATATTTAACAGTGTCGTTGACTGATGAATTTGCACCTGGTTTGTCTTATAGCATATTAAAAACACCACACAGACATATAAACAACACTTAAAAACTTGATATACACCACGGGGGGCTCTTAGGGGTCTTTAAAACCTTAAAGGGGTCTTTAAGGTTTTACACTGTATTTAGACCTGTCCCAATTTACCAGGTTTGCAAAAATTGCACACCTCATATAAAATGAATAGAAAATAAAAGAGCTCATATAATATTTAGAGTGACCTTGACGTTGACGATCAACATTTTCTGAAGGTTAATCACCTCATTTCATTCACCATTTATTAAAGATGTTAAAAAAAACCTTTTTCATGAGTTTTAAGGCCCAATTTTGTACCCTATTCATGAAATATGCCAAACCCCAGGAGATTATCCAGGGCACTTAATTATTTGATAAGAAGCAATCCGAGCTTACATCTCCAACACAATGACCTCAGACCAATGTTCTCATCCTCACCAAGAGTTAATTGTTTACCCATCTCATGCAAAATGAATATTCACTCATCGTTGGCATATCTGATATCTTAGACTAATGTGTCTCTATTGCTGAATGTATCTCTAATGACCTCTGTCTTTATTGCTTCTATCATTCCAGTCTTATCACCGGTTCTCTCCTATAAGCCCTTTGAAGATAAATGAAGATGGAATTTTTAACACATTCCTCTTCACCAAAGAACCCCAGCAGCCGGCACATTATATTCCCACCCACCTGGAAATTAATTGGTAGTCTCTGAAATGGAAAGAGTGAAATTCATGTTCCATCTGGCAGTTCTCGCTGCCATACGTGCACATTAATTCAACACATCTACACTTGCTGTGTTAAAATAATATTGGGATTCTTTCATTTGTAAATAAGCATGGAGGAGAAATGCTATTCCGACTAATTTGAAGCCGGTTACTTATCACTGACAGCACAGAGGAGGCAAAATGAAGGTTTTTGCTTTGCAATTCTACTTACTTAAATGAGCCGCTCTCTTAAAACCTTTTCGGGCACTGGCAGGAAAGCTCCCGGCTTTTTGATCACCGTGCTTTATTCTCCTAATCCTAGCCTAATTTTTAACAATGGGAAAAATTGGACATCCTCCATTAAATTCATTCAGCATTCCAAACATATATGTATTTTAAAAAAGTGTCTTCAAAACATGTCTGGTATTTGATCAAGTCTCACTGTGCACTGCTGGTCATTTTCCTTGTCTTGCAGTTGTGTTAAAATGTATAAATTTATACAGCGCTCAGCACTATCGCACCGGTGCAAGAAATGGCATTTCCACCCACAGGGACACAACGTTCCACCAATCCAGCGTTTGCTTGATTGCACATTCCTTTTTGTTTTGGATTCATTATCTCGCTGCATGGAGGTGATGCATCCAAGATGTTTAACAGAGCTTCAGTTTATTACATAACTGTGCATTTATATACCACATTACCCTTAGGATGACTGGGAGAGAAAGAAAAATTGGCAGCTCTTTGCAGGCGGCGTATCGGTCTAGCACTGCATGTTGTGTCTGAAATGTGTCTGAGGAGCGGAGCTTGTGCTCAGGCTACATTACATCAATCATGCTAATCCTCTCGTTCCGAATCAGAGAGCCAGCTAAGCCAGAGGGAAGAGTGAGGTGCTGGAATCGCGCTTCGCAAGACAAGCCTGTAATTTGATAAAAAGTGCGAGAGAGGTGAAAAGGATCGGAGAAAGTCTGAGCTCAATAATTTTTGTGAGGCACCCAATCATTTCTGTGATGAAAATGTTCAGGTTACCATAAATACAGCCTGTAGATAACTTCACTTCCTTTGCCATTTGCACTCAGGTTATGACACAATTCTCACCAAACTTTATAAAGTGAATCTTGATTTGCATGCTGACCCAATCTGATCGATGATTTAATTTATAATAATGTTAGTTATAATAATGACCCTCAGTGATTAAGTCTATACTGTTAGAAACCTTTTTTTAACCATTGTCACATGGACAATAAGTATATCATTTATAGTAGGTACAATATATTTATGGCAAGTCATTTTATTAGTTCACTTCTCATTGGTAGGCTGGCCATAAGTTCATTTTCAGCCTTGGCTATTCATGTACATTATTTATCTGTATAGAACAAAAGTTAATAAAATGTTTTCAGAACAAAGCAAAAATATCTCAATAAGGGGAAAATCAGCTGACTTTATTGCCATATTGTGTCCTCAATAAAGTCAACAGAAATAGTAAACAGAACAGGGTGTTCAGATGTATATATAGCAGTGTACAGCATTTACTGCCAGTAGTTTAATAAAAGATTGAGTCAGGGCAGCTTAGGAGCCGCTCTTTAATCATTAGCACCTAATTTAGCTTGAAAAACAAGAACCCCTCAAAAAAAATGTTAGAATTAATTTCCCTTTACATCACCTGAAACATTACTTCTGTTTCCATTGGTAGATGTGCTTGGCAGAACTAAGTTTGGCTTTCTAATTACTACTAATAGGAGGCTCGTATTGATTCCTGAGAGCTTGCATTGATTGGCTGGATTTTAAAAAGGCATGTGTCTAGACTCCCCCCCTTAATGTCGCAGAGGCTGCAGCGGACGCCCCCTGCTGCGGACCCTCGCCCTCTAGAGCAAAGACTGGCGGTCATCGATTTGCCGGGAAAACGTGCGTACGTGCACATCCAGATGGCAACCAATATTGGCAAAGTGTTTGTTTTTATCTGGTGCATTCACAGATACTTTCTCAAGGAGAAGGTAACTAAAGGCTAGAGGAGTTGTTACTGTGTGGCTGTTACGCTGTAGAATTCTATTATTTTCAATTGAATTTCACTTGTTCTGGCTCTAATGACAATCTGCCACTAATAAGGTAATAAATATTCACTGTCAGTATATTGGCTGGGGAAATGGAGGTGATGATGTAATACTGGATCGACCAATCGCATTTGAGTCAAACAGCGCTGAGGTGCGTTACATAGACATACATTTCATACACATTTGCCTAATTTATATTTTGTTAAGGTGTGTTTGTATTGGAAAAACAATGCTATTCAAATAAACAACAGCACAGTGCTATTCGGCTGGTTACTGCCTGGTTAAGTTAGATTGTGATTTAAGTTGACTGCGTTTATTGCACTATAATACAGCACATCTGTTTATAGAATTTGACTCTTATTAAGTTATGCAAGGGACGGAGAAACATGTTCTGTCCAAAGCTTATTTCCCAGACATGTAGTGTCTCACTGTTTAAATGTCAAAATTCAACGCTAAATTAAGATGTGTTTGCATTTTCCACTTTTATATTCCACTGAAAAACCACGTCTCTACTGCTCTGCTCATTCTCAGCAGCCTAATTTCAACCAATATTGACTGAACGTTAGAGAACATTAATGTCAAAATAAGCACATTTCACATAAGCACTAAAGAAGTTTCATAAAAGGTGCAATTACCCCAATTTTTACTATGACCGCAACACCGATGGCTAATTGTACTGTAATGTGTTTAATATGTGAAATGACTGCTTTCAATACAATTTCAGGCAGTGACCTGTAGCAGACACATGGTGGATCAGTAAGTGGAACTTGGATGTTAATGAAGGTAGAACCATTTGGCACTGCTTGCTAGTTCCAGGTGCATATAATGCTTTGGTGCACTGCGTACCTGCATCGTGCTTGATTACAATGTATTTTTAGGTATCGAGACTATGGGGCAGAATGTACAAACCTTTATCTTATATGACAGAGGAGAAAACAGCTGCAGAGTTGGCAGTGATCTCATGAACACTTCTTTGTGTTTGTCCTTGGGGACATCAGTACAGTCTACTACACATAATATATAGTGTAGAGCCTTAGAGCTCTAGAATTAAAGCAGTAGAATCTTGTCTTTCTTTTCTTCTAGAGTCAAAGAAGTCCTCTTTTATGGGTTTACTTCATTTTGTTCATTTTGAGTCAAAGCTGCAGAATCGTTTATGGACTTTCCTATATTTATTCTAGAATCAAAGCAGCAGAATCATTTTTGGGATTTCTTTTTTCTAGAGTAGAAACAGGACATTTTTTCAGTTTTTTCCCTTTTGTTCTAGAGCCAAAGTTTTTTTCAGAGTTTTCTTCTTCTAGGGCAGTAATAATATGATTTCTAAGTATCTTTGCATCTATAGGCCAGTTTTTTGGTGTTTGGTGCTCAGACAGTTAAAGCATGCTCCACTAAAACATTGTTCTGCTAAAAATTCAGGCTGCATATTGACCCATGCAGTAAATTAGATGTCACAAACACACTAAATAAGGTCTTCAGGTCTGTGCTGGTGTGATGATCATAAAGACATCGTAAATTCAGTGATGGATAAAATAGAAATATGGTTCATGGCTGACGATGTAAATAACCATGAACAGATTGACAGTTATGCCTCCTACAATTCCAGTAAAAGCCAACTCAGATAAAGCAAATGTGTTAGGCTGCTTCCCCAGCAGAAGTTGATGTGTGGTTCACTAATTGAAATTATTTGGGGCTTAGCACACAATTCATTCTTTACATACATAACAGGTGTGGTAGTAAAATGTTTTTGGCATCAGATTGTGAAAGATATTAAGTGGATTACAGTACAGAAGCATTCAGGGTCATAATTTTGGAGTGCTGGGGGTCTTCAAAGCCTCAGACCACATGGTCATAGATTTGGCAGGATCCACAATGTCAATTAATCTCTAGCGCCCCCTGTCTTCTCTGCATATACAGCATGAACTAATTACCACACTGTTCTGTAAATACATCATTGGATGACTGCTAAGGGTCAAGGCACAAACAGCTGAAGGGCAGAGTTCAAAATGATTTTTGATTAAATCCCATAGATAGATAGACAGACAGACAGACAGACAGATTTTATGATCACCCAATATTTATCCATCCATACATCTAAACCTCATCTGTCATGATAAGATGTATGATCTATTACCTGATAGAGAGAACATGACAAAGACTAAACTTTGTAAACTCTACCACAAAGCAATCTTCATTCTGTGATTATTATAAATCCAATCCATGTAGACCAGTGATTTTCTTTGAAGACGTGAAAGTCATTCCATGGCTCATTTTAAAGAAGCCCACCTCATCAGGTGCAATTTCACACTAACTGTCACAGTATTTAATTTCCCATCTCTACTGGCTGCGGCTGACCAGAACTCACTGGTTTAGGACACAGCCGAATAGACCAATTGCATTTAATTGCTTGGTTTTATGGCAACTGCAGAAAAGTATTAGCCAGTCAGCAGTTCTGTCCATATGATAGATTCTGCTGATGGTTGGGGGCTCCACTGCAGCGTGAGGGCGGTACCGTGGCAGAGGTGCAGGGTTCGAGAAGAGCAGGTGAGGCCAGCAGGCCAGGCAAACTTACCATCAATTCAGACACACTCGCTGTCCTCAGCTGCACTTTGCAAATACCTCTCGCTGGAACCTCTCACCAGCAGTGATCACAATAACTCATTTGCTTTAATATTAGAGATGTAGCAGAACCGTGCAGGTCTGCTGGTAGAGGAGTTTTCTCTGAGGAGAAGAGGAGGAGACAGCTCCTTCTAAAAAAATGTGAAAGAACTTCACTATTAATAATAGAAGCTGAACAACAGTTAGCTGTAATACATTATACACGAGATGTAAAACTTTTTCATGTTACTTTATTATTGTAGTCACGTTTAAAGCAGATGTAGGAATTTGTTTACAAAATGGACCACTGTGGAAACATACAACAATATTATTGTGTTACATCAGGATTGTAAGATCAATAGTGCATTTTATCTGCCCTAATCTGCTTTTTATTCGAGAACTATGTAAACATTAAATTAAACTGGAACATGAATTTAAATTAGACAAAAAGCCAGATGCAGAGGGACTCTTCATGTCAGAAGTTCACCACACACCAAGTGCATGCTGGGAATGTGTGGGGGTGCTTAATTCTTTAAAATGACCACACACACTATTTAAATGGAGACGTTCCATAGACTTCTGTTGTTTTTATACACAGCTAGTTATAAACAAAATAACAACCCTAACCCACACTCGAACCCTAACAGAAAACTTTCTGCATTTTCACATTATTGTTTAATATATTTTTATAGCATTTTTACAAGTGAGGACGTCCCAAAAAGAAGGTTTTGATCAGATTCCTGAGATTTCGCTGACTTTTGGGTTAAAATTTGTCCTCAATATATGGTTAAGTAAACACACACACAGACACACACACATTTTTTTCTCTTTGTTTCTCCGCTTTTTTTGCATTATAGACAAAATTAAGATTGGATTGAATTGATCGATCTTCTGTCAGATGGCACACAATAATCTATAATGACAAATGACTGCACATATATATCTTACAGGAGATGCAGCTGAAAAGACTCATTCTGAAGGAATGTGGGAGGGGTGCGAGCTGTCTGAATAAACCCTCTCCTCTGCTATTGACCTAAGTGCCAAAGCACAACAGCAAACGCAAGGTGTCTATTATTGTCATTGCAGTATTCGCCAGCAACAGAGAACTGCTGATACTAAATGTATACTGGAAAAGTGCTATCAGTTCAAAAAAGAACTCAATCTCACTGACGCAGCTCAGGGACTCCCAATTGGACAGAATCAACACTGTATTTTGAGGTGGGCAACATATTTCCTTTATTCAGCGTCCACTTTTATTTGTTAAGGTATTAAGTTTGTCGGCACATACAGTGATGAAAAGAGGGTTCACGTAGTGCTTGAATTGAAAAATTAGAAAAAAAAATACATGCAACTTATACTTTAGTAGCCTATATATATATACTGTGTGTGTGTGTGTGTGTGTGTATANTAGCCTATATATATATACTGTGTGTGTGTGTGTATATATATATATATATATATATATTACTGTATATATATATATATATGTGTGTGTGTGTGTGTGTATATATTTGTAAATAAATAACAGTGATAAATAATACAGAATATCTTATGAAAATCATAAACATCATATAAATTAATAAGAGCATGTATAAAGCATCATAAAACAAATAATACCATATAAAACATCCTACAACATTATACAGACCCATTAGTCTCCTGATGTAAAAACCTCTTAGCAAAGACAGTGTCCCGTAAACATTCCTCCTGTGATTTATTCATCAGCGTCTCGTGTCTTTACACGTGATTTGTGCTAAAACGTTATATTTAATGTCGCAGCTCATGAAAGCCAGTTACCTGCTGCAGGACTGATAATAAAGAAGGCATTATTATCTAGCTAAAAGCATTAATGGAAGTGTGTTTTCTCTCCTCCACAGATGAGCTGCTTTGAAAACGAATGTCACACTAACTTGGGCAGAACCTGAGCCTCGGATTTGTTTTCTTTAAATTCTACGGTATTATCAGAGCTTTGTCATATCCTGCATTAAACAAGCACATTAGCATTCACCCCATATAAACAAGCAGCTATTGTTAATTTAAAAGAAATGTATAGCGTATATAACCATTGTGTTTCACAGGCTGAGGTTTGATCTTCACGCCTACAAGTGCTGGATTATACGCAGTAAATCTGATGTTATATATTTGTTATTTATCTGTAAAAACGTGAATTGATGAAAGTGGGCCACAGAGCTGGCGTAGCATTAACTTGAATATATATGAATATTTCATGACAAAACAATCTTTGACCAGGCACTGGGGCTTTTGCTGCTCCTTATTAGCAAAGTCATTAAAACTCAGCAAAGACATAAAAACAATGCTAATGAACTTTATCATTGTCCTTCTACCGCACTTGCCAGGAAAAAAGGAAGAAAGAAAGAAATTTGGATTTAGCCTTTCATCACTGCCTTCATGAATAATGAACACATTAGGAATTATGAAAATACTGCGCCAGCTCAGCTTTCATTTGAGATTGTTTTGAAGCCCGTGGACTCTCTGTATGCTAATAATATTTGTTTCATTCGAATAGAAAATCATCATTTCCAACATTTTCTCCTGATTAACAAACAGCACAGTCTATGATGAAAATGTAATAAAAATTTAAAAATGCAAGCGGCAAACCGAAACTAACAGCATTTCTTAACCATTAAAATATTAGTAGCTTGCAAAGCGTCGATAAATATCGCAAAAGGTAATCGCCGAATTGAATGGTGCAGTAATTGAATGATGGCTTTGGATGAAAGGGTTAACTTTGGCAGAAACACAAGATCCACAGTAATGCTCTGTCAGCCTCCGCTGGCCAGTTCATTGGCTTGTTACTGTGTAGTGAGCGAATAACTTTTCAGCAGTTCAATCTTACGAATGGCTTCCCAATGTCACAAGTAATGGACCCTTACAATAGAGCATGCTTACATATTTCTTCCAGCTCTGCCAGGCAGTCTTACGATAACAGATTGAGCAGCTACCTGCTTTAAGTGTTCAACTGTGCATTCCGGGCTCCAGGCACTGACTTATGTCTGTGTCCTTGATAGGGCTTGATAGCCATTGACAAGTAAGTGTAAACCGGGTGCCGGCCTGCCTACCTGTGACTGATGCTGAGCGTTTTGCGTGCATCAGCGCCTTCAGATCCCATTACAAACGCTTAAGCTGCTGTATGCTCCGGCCTGTTCGGGAAAAGCCTTGAGTTCCTGCACTTTTCCTCCTAATCTCATTGAGATCTGTCATCTAAATGGCCATTATGTTTTCAGCCCTCAGTGAGCATGATGCATAGACGACAAAAGAGGATCTGACTCTGGTTCACTTCATTGGAGTTGAAATCGGGCTGCGTTAATACCGTTAGTGTAGATAGGGGAACAGGTTTAGGCTTTAGAGCTTCTGTGCGATGCCATTTTGTGGGAATGTTTATAAAGCGTCAGCCCCTAAGCGTGGAGCATGCTGATACACATCATCTCTTCGCCTCTGATCTGTCTTTTACGAGCAAAACTGGCGATTTTTATTTCTGTCGAGTTTTTTTTTGCTAGAAGATGAACTCGAGCGAGGAATAAAGGGTGAAATTTATCGAATGCATGATCTAATGCAGATTTCAGAAATGCACGGGTATCTGTAAGAAAGGCACGATTTGTTTTCTACGGTAGTTTTTGGCCCTCGCGTTGCAGAACTTGCCATTACGCCAAAGTGGCATTGACACATTAGTAATATTTGTTAGAACTTTTATTCTCACCTTAGGCAAGATTAAGTGGCAGGAAGTGTTCCAACTAGTCTTGTTTCCATTACCTTAACTACGATTAATTAGCAAGAGGGAAATTAAACATGTGGAAGTCAGTTGTTGGCAGATGTAAGCGTTTAAGAGAATAAGAGCGAGAAAATGCTTGAAATGGGGGGTAAATGTCCTTGAATATTCACAGGCCTTGAATACGTGTAGCTCCCTATTGTATTTATTGTCTGTTTGTTTTGTTTCAATTATTTCTGAGCAGAGCTTGTTTTTCTAGCAGTTTTCTTGATCTATTGAACATTTTCCTAGTCTGATCTCTGCTCGCAAAACAAACATTTAAAACAAATGCATCCTAGGGGCTTATCAGAGATAAGGATTTTTGTTTGTTTGTTTGTTTGTTTGGCCAGAATTTCTGTTGGGATGCTTGAAAACCACTGTTGCTGAGAAGGTCAATGATCCAGCCATCACATTACCATTATGTGTGAAAAGACTATTAGATTCCAGGACCTGCAGACACAGAACAGTTCTAACGACTCAAAATGTCCTTATAAAATTACCACAAATCATTGCAGAGGAAATCGCAGTAAAAAATGATTCTTTCTATTCCAGGGAAATGATTTAAAACAGTCTATCTGGGGCTAATAAATATTTTTCAATGACATCATAATAACGTTTTTAGTATGACATCATACTTAGTATTCATATTTTCATACTTAGTATTTATATATAAATATTAGTATACATGACATCATACTTAGTATTAGTATTTTAGTATGACATCATACAGATATTCGATGACATCATATTAACAGTGTTGTTTTTAAATTTTTTACTTTTTATTGCAAAAAATTAAAATCTAGGTGTATATACTGCAAGTAATAAGAGAGATAAGGGATAATGAAAGAGATTCTTAAGATATGTTTTGGGATCCATTGACGCATGTTCTTTACTTGCATATTTGATTGGCCGTCATGGTGATAGACTTGTAGGATCCTGCAATTTGGTCAGGTAAGTGGGTTGCATTTCTGTTGATTTGGGTGAGTGGCCAGCCCTCATCCCGGGTCGAGCCGGCAGTATTTCACACACAGAAAACATCCCCCAGTAAAAATGACTTTCGATTACTTTTGACCTTAGCTGCAAATGAGTCCCAGCTGGAGTAATCTATCGCTTTAAACATCCACAGTGCCCACAGATTCAGCTGGGCATGACAAAGTATCCTCCTCATTTAAATTTCTAAAAATAGATTAATGTGTTCCTCATACTTTCATGCTGAACCGAGCATGATGGATGATATTCCAAACTAGCAGCCTGTGATTCCCGTGCTCTCCGTGTTTGATGCACAAGGCAGGGGTTTGCTTTTGTTGCTGTTTCTAAACTGTTGCACCCTCTTGTTCTGGCTGGAACAAAGGCGCTGACTAGAATTAATGTGGACATGCAAATAAAGTCTCATCAGCAGTTGGACATTATTCAGTCTTTAATGAAGAGCTGATGGGAGAGGGGAGCATATTTATTTGACCCACCCCTGAAGGAAGACAGTGTTATCGCACTGAGCTACTCTCCAGTGTTTCAATATCAGATGCTGGCCTGGCAATTAAAAACGGCCTGAAGAAATGCCTGCATGCAGAGATAGGTGACCTTGCAGGATTAGTGTATTTCCTTATGCGGTCTAAAAAGATAGTGTTGGTGGAAACAAAGGGGCGATCACGTCTTTGGGCTGGTAATCTATGTTTAGGGACTGATGTTAAAATTATCTCTGATTCAGAGGTTTGATAATCCGTCCGGTAATGAAAATCTTTAAAACGTGTGCAGAGAAAAGACAGGAAATGGAATTTGACACGCTAATATAGTCCATTATTTTTAACCATTGACAATTTTGTGCATCATTATACAGCGGTTAGTTCCAGTCCTCTAATTTGATTGGACAAACGGTGCTTCAAGAGGGCTGAAATTTCTTAATAACTGGTACTGAATTGAAAATACTTTTATTCAAAAAAACTTACAGTGCGCTCAAACTATACATTTGATCAGTATGTTTGTCCCCTGGGAATCGAACCCACAACCTTTTGTGCTGCTAACACAGTGCCCTACCAGTTGAGCTACAGGAACAATAGGGACACACAGAGGAACTGGCAATATTGTGTCTAAAATATGCTTGATATTAATATTATGTTAATAGAACTGCAAAGTGAAAAAAACTGTAGCATTAAACCACATATCAGCAGGGATGTGATATTGCTACAGCTGAATCATAGCAATGCTAATACAGTGTACTCTGTATTACAGCTCTTGCTTGTGTGATATTGCTTTATATAAATGATGTTGTGCCAACAGTTCTTACTTTTATTTGTTCTACTGAAAGGTTTTAGAGAGCTCAAACCTATGAAAATCTTGTGCTTAGACTTTTAGTAAACAATCCACTTATATGAAATATATAATTCATATGATTTTACAGTTATTTATGTTGCCGGTCTGCAGCTCCTGTTTTTTGGAAACGAGGTTGTGAGGAGATATATTGGCCCCATTTAGAAGAACTGGGCAGCTTCCTCTGATGGGCGGCCTATGATTCAGTTTGCAGCACCGAAATGGGCCAATAGATCACAGAACCGAGTCTGAGTGTTCTAAAGCCAGCAGGAATCCGGCTGGCCCATCTCCCTGCTGATCCACTATAGTCCAGTGAAATAGGGAAAACTGGTTTATAAGTGCTTATCCATGATGGACACATGAAACCAGGATGTTCTCCTCCTCTAAGTTTCTCATCTATGATAATATGTTAATTGGTGTGACTGGCTCAGCCTCAGTTGAACTGTATTTGTCTATGGCGATATGTATCATTTATCAAAGAGGATAACAGCAAACGGAAGAGTGGAAAACATCATTAATCACTATACAGACATGCAGTTTTGAACGGGGAAGGCTTTGGTGTGTACGCAGTTTAATGCACCTTCATTGAGACTCATTGAGGAAAACAGGAAGATGTGCCGTGAGTGACCATGATTCAGAGGTTGTGTTTTGGAAGGTTGAATATTGTCTGTCAGTATGACTTTGAGTGCGTGTAAAAATCAATCCAGTTATGGCTGTCTCTCTGTCTTTCTCCAAGGAGACAACCTTGTACAAGGTCTGAAGACAGCTTGTGACAGCTGTGACAGTTTTTCAGCCTCATTGAAGTAGCTGTCTGTTTACTTGATAGGAGGCTGAGAGTTAGCTAGACGATGCTTTGGGGGTAAATTTGTTCCCAAACTAGATATGACAAAACCTCCCTTTGGGGGCATTTGTGGGCAGCCTCGTGTGGAAACATAAATCTTGTTTTATTCTAGGATGTGGTTTAGGGGAAAGCTTTATGTAAAACAACACATATGTATGGTATGGCCTCGTGTAGAGTGTGTGTGTGTGTGTGTGTGTGTGTGTGTACTTGTGAAAGTCTAATATATAAAAATGTCTTCACAAATGTTGTAAACCACGTAGAAAACCAGTTTGTGAGGACATATGAGCCACACTTCTTAAAAAGCTCATTAATAAGCCTAATCAAATATAATAATGTCAACAGGTTTTTGTGATCTTAGATTTAGGGATTAGGGATTAGGACAAATCCTCACTAATATAAGTCATATGGTCTGTTTGTGTGTGTGTTTGTCTGTGGGTGGATTTACTTGATTTACATAACCATATATTGGGGACAATATTGTACCCAAACGTCAGCAAAACCTGACAAATCTGATCAAAACCTCTTTTTGGGGACATCCTCATCAACATAAGAAAATCAACATAAAAATTTAATAAAGTTTACTTTAAATTGTAAAAATGCAGAAACTTTTTGGTAAGGGTTAGGTTATATTGTTCATAAATGTGTGTGTGTGCATGCGTGTCTGGTTGCATGTGCGTGTGTGCCCCTGCAAGTATTTAATGAAGGAATTGAGTTTCTCAGATGCTACAGACAGTATGCTAGAGAAAATGAAAATGAGTTAACACAGATGTCACCTTTATACATCTGGCATAATTTTGCATGTATATCAGAAGACATAAAAACTAACAACTTTATTTTGGTTTTTCGCTTATTTTCAATCATTTCTACACTTAAAATTGCACAAACATATTTTTCCCAGAACTTTAATGTTAATTAACATTATTGACTGGCCTTTATGACCTGAAAGAGAGCAATGTGATTTCATATGTATTGAGCTTGTCCTTATTTAGGAAGAAAGGAAGAAAAGTCAATATTGCGAGGATTTCAAAAATAACTCAAACATTTCTCATTGTTTATCCAAAACATTAAAACTATGTAGCTTTTTCCACTTTTTGTAAGTGATTTTAGGAGAAACATCTGAGACAAAGCTGATACCTCAATGAAACACAACCGTCAGCTCCGGCAGATCTCCAGCCTTTGAGCAATACAGTTTCTCCTCTGAGCTGGTCACTTTTCTCCTCATGTGTGACCCTGTGAGGTGACACCACAGGGGACTTTCAGAGCCAAAGCCAGAGCCTCACAGTTGAACCAAAAGAACGCTGGGCTGCAAGCAGCATTTTCCTGCCTCTTTTAAAGCCCAGCTTCAAAATCTCTTGTCGTGCAGTCAAACCCCAAAGAGACTTTTTTCAAAGGTTCCATTGCAAAACTTCTTTAAAAGTTTAAACAAGTCGCACAATCAGATGCCAAGGGTGAGGAAGGCGGGAACAGAAAGACATGAAGACAGTCAGAAAAAGGTGCTGAAGAGCAGAACAAGAGGGAGAAAGAGAGAGCGAAAGAGTGAGTGGAAAGGGCAGAAAACACAGAACAGAAAGGCAGGAGGAGGTCGAGAGGAGATGTGCTGTGTCAGTACAAATCTGGCATCCCGTTGCTTCTCCGTGCACTTTACAAGAGCAAAGTGCAATTCAATTGATTGTCTCATAGTTTTTAATTAGCATTCAGCAAAGTGTCCGGCGGTCCTGAGGCCATGCAGTGTTCTGAGGCAGGGAGGAACTCACGATTTACACAACTATCAAAACATTACGTGGTAAACAAGATTATTTGAGCTTAGCTCTTCTTTCTGCAGCCCACACTGATAGCATCTGTGTACATCGATGGTTCCCCCAGGCCATGTTTACAGGAAATGTAGCTCTGGTTTTTAAAAGAGGCTGTCTTTACTAATGAGCTGTAGCATTTCTCACAGAAATACACCTGATTCTCTGCTCTTTTACAGCATCAGATGAATAAGTTTGACTTAACAGCAGCCAAAACAAAATTCACCTGCTTAAACCTGACATTATAATCCCAGACTGCGAAACTAAAGTTATAGCTCACCTCTCTAAAGACCATCCAAATGCAATCAGGGCTCAATAGAGATTGACTGGAGATTATAGGTTTTGATTTTCTCACGGTCTCTCTTGCTTCAGGCCAGCCTAATGGAAACCTGTTGCTGGTTTGTGCTCACCTATTTACCTTCTGAAACGTTTCAGTGGAGTATAGCTGTCTGTCATTTACAGAATATTTACAGCTAATGTTAACTAATATTCAACAGTATAAATTAGTACACTTTGCCTGCTCAGATTGCAAACTGCACTACAATATAATATTGAAATACTACAAGCAATACATACAATACAGTATCACCACATATAGTGCAGTTTAATCAGACCTGATCAGGCTCTTTGTAGCTCAGTGCAACCAGTTGCGTTCACACACTTGGAAAAAATGAATTGAAACTTTAATTCAGATTTAAGATCAGAGTCAAAAGGAAACTTTAATCAGCCATTTACTCTATTATTCCACAAAGCAGAGCTATATGTTTTTATAGTAATTTGTTTAGTTACAATATACAGTTACGAAACCTGTATTGAATCATAGTAAAATTGTGAACACAGTATTTATTTATTTATTTATTTTTAACTGTTTTATTATTTAGAGTGTAGATTAAAAATACTTAATAATGAATGCCTGGAAAAGTCAGTGTAGTTGCTCTATATCTTTATTATTTTCATTAGCATAAAAATGAATAGCGCATCTGATGTTTGTCGAGCACTGAAAGATAATACCGCACTTGTGGTTTTCTGACAGATTCTGTGATGCATGAGGGGAGAGGGTTTCTGACCTCCTTAGACAATAAACTGATGTTGGTTTAGCCACAAGGCATAAAGCCATTAAAGCACTTTTAATAAGATACTGCAAGCCCA
>JAZGTK010004369.1:0-24776 GCA_036877625.1 Ambastaia sidthimunki | reverse complement strand
TGCAGCTTTATCAGCGTGACCCAGATGTCTGTTTGTTTGTTACTAAACAACCTGCATATGATCCACTGACCACCCAGAACTATTTAACCAGCACTGCAGCACTGTATTCAAATGAAGCCAAACACATTTCCTTTCAATGTAAATTAGTCTTATCACAAATGTGCCTTATTTACATAACAGAGCTGGTGCAATTAAAGACACAATATTACCCTGATAGCAAACAGACTGTAAAAGGGTCACTGGCTGTAGGTGCACATTCATGATTCTTATAGTAACAAACCAACAACCTCCTTAAACATCCAGTTCACTCCACAGCCAGTTATTAACACTCAGAGTGTTGAAATGTAAGTAGCTCTATATACAAGTTCTCCTGATCTTAAACAGGGTCAAAACCCAGCCTGAGTCTGTGTAAATATTAACTGTGGGAAACTTCCCAACTAAGTGTCCGTTACTGTCTCCGGTCAGATGGAAGAGGTGCAGACAGACACAGATGAAAAGCGTCCCGGCTGCATGCCAGTTATTTCCATTATTAAGCTGTTTTTAGGTCACATGACTCAAATGACTGTGCACCACAGACAGTGTTTGTGTTAAGATTACGTTGACATAAAAAAGCATCACAAACAAAAATGCCGAAAACATCTAAACACACTAGTTGACTTCACTAATCTGCTTGGTTACATGACTAATCAACCATCAGCCAAAAATCTGCATGAGCATCACTCAATGTACAGAATTAAGAGACATGAAAAGCTCAGCTGTCCTTACTGAAAACTGTTTTAATATAATAAAACATAAAATGCTCTTATGTTGCAGCCACATTCCTCAATTCAACACAATGTCACAGACTGTCAGTTCATCTGAAACTAAGGTCGGCTGATAAATTAAACAGAAGGTTTATATCTGCTTCCCACAAACAGAAACCGATGAACAAATGATATGATAAAGATCAAAATTACAGTTCAATTAAAAAACATCATTCAGACAGAACTCAAAATCGACACCGAAGACTTCTGGATTTGAGTTGAATGAACCAACCACTAAAAGTCACTGTTAACTCACATACACACATTTCACAGAACAGCTCTGCCCCTCAGACACATTTTAAACATTATTATTATTAAACTAAAACCTCTGTGATGATCGTGGATGGATGTGTAACTTTACAGCAAAACATCAGAGGATTCACCGATGACAAATGTAACATTTCTGATGAGATCTACTCACATGCTGGAGAAGCGCGTGTGTCTGATCCAGTAATAAATAATGCACGAATAATAAAATAATAAAGAAATGCAGAGTGACACAGCGGTCTGTTTGCTTTCAGTGAGATGATATGAAACTTCACACAGTTTGTCTGAGAGCAGCTGATCAGATGAGATCAGATGGGTTCAGATCCGCCCCGCGCACGCCGCGTCTCTCTTCCGCGTTAAACGCTCACAACACGCTCAACGTGAAGATACGTTTAAATAACGTTTCATTAAGAAACCTTCAGATTCTCATGTTCAGATTTCTTATGTGCATATATTACAAAATGCATATATTAAAAACAATATATTAAGAATAGAGTCAAATTTCTGATACACTTATAGATAGACTTTGTCCAGTAGAAAAAAGTGTGACAGTCAATTTCCATTTATTTACACAACAGTATTAAAATCAGTAAGTATACATTAAACCACACTTAATACACCCTGATCGTGTACGTAACTCAAACTAATAAAGCAACAATGGATGTTAAATATGCATTAATTTTGTGATGTGTGATGAGTGAGAGGTAAAATTTCAATTAAAAACGTAAGAAATTGGCTGGTAACCGCTGTCTCTCTCCACATTATTACTACTTTACATAAAACACATCTTACCACATGAGTGCTGCTGATGATGATTTTCTGACAAACTATCTCCCCCTAGTGTTCCCTATTCCATAATAATTACCTGAATCAAGCAAAGCCTAAATCCAGTTTTAATCTCAAGGGACAGTTTTACTGATATGACATGCGATTTAAAACTATATAAATATATGCATAAACACGTATAAATATACGATGTTTTTATTAGTTTATTTTTTTTTTTTTAAAGCAAAATGTAGGAGAATAAAACGTCATATATGAATATTGTTTTAGATCCTATTTCAGCTCAAAACACCAAAAAGGTGGATTTGGAAAATAAACTTTAATTTATACGGATCGCATACATGACGTCACACGTTAACGCCGGCATTCGTTTTGAAGCAGAAACGCTTTGACCAATCATCACCCGCAACGCTATATCACGTGATTGATCCAGGAAGTGAACTCCTAGCACAAATTCCAAGTGGCGAAAGATCTCAAGCCGCAAACAGACTCAAAGTCACGTATCGTACAAAGACAGTCTGTCCCGCTTTTTATAGACTGTGTTCAGTGTGATCTGTTGTGTTTATATTATAGTCATATGATAGCGAACGAGTGTTGTGCCCGCACGAGCACCGGACAGGTGAGTCGGAGCTCGCGAACACGACCTGACCTGCTGAAAATAACAAATAAATAAAATAAACAACACCATAAAAACTTCTAGTGCATGATTTATATTACAAACGAGGCGCTTTTATCTGCAAAACCATTATTTTATAAAAGTGTCGTTTGAGTGTTGATTAAGAGCACAGTTGTCTTGTACAGAACAATGCATGGAAAGTAGAGTGACACGTTTGCCAGTGAATATAATTTACAGGTTGTTCAGTTAATGAAGTTTGAAGTGTGGAGATGATCATATGATGGCAACTCCTACAATGTCAGAGACTGACGACTGTCAAAGACGCTTCCAGGCGGCTGTCGACGTCATACACAACCTCCCCAAAAATGGTAGTTTTCCTCACAATCGACAAAAGTGACATCATTGTTGAATGACATCATTATGTAACGATGTAAAAAAAAAAAAATAGCTTGTCATTGCAAACATGGGTATGATTTCTGAAAATGTAAAGATATAATAAAAAATAAAAGCAATCACCATACTGCTGTGCATGATTTTTAGAAACTTATAAACACGTGACAGCTGTGTGAAATAATAAACTGTTATTGCACAGGTTCCTACAGACCCTCTTATGAAGTGATGCTTCGCTTTTATGGCTTATACAAACAGGCGGTCTGTGGCCCGTGTACAGTGTCTCGTCCCGGCTTCTGGGACCCTGTGGGACGTTACAAATGGTTAGATTTTTATAATCATGTTTCACAAAACAAACATTTCAGAGTCTTCAAAACATTTGCTTGAAATATAAAACCTTTTAGACCGCAGTGTGACTGAGGTAAACATGGGACATTGTCTTCACGTGTTTTCCTGGTTTTGTGACAGGGATGCTTGGAATCATTTTGGAGAAATGAGCAAAGAAACTGCTATGGCTGCTTATGTGGATGAAATGAAGAAAGTTGCACAAGAGGTGAAGTGAAAACATTCCAAGCCAACAGGGAACGTTCACTAACATTCTCTAAAAGTTCTCAGTTATCAAAAACCTTTTGCTGTAACGTTAGTAGAATTGTTTAATGTTATATAACCTATATAAAAACATTATTCATAAATTGTTAGTGGAGCATTTTAAAAACATTATAAATTTTAAAATTGTTTTAATAACATTATTATAATAAAGCAACGCCTAACAAATAAACATTTTACATTTTCATACAACTTTCAGAATAACATTTTTTACGTTTTTGTGATTTAAGGAAACATTCCTACAACCTAAAACTGTTGTCTGGGTTGTTGTAGTGTCTTCAACAAATCATTTTGGTGCAGATAACTTGCAAATTATTATTTAAGTGAGGCCAAACAAATAATTTTATTGATTGATTTATTTTCTTTACTTACAGGTAATAGATACTATGCCAATAAATGAGAAGACGGCATCTTTTTTCCGCTATTTTGAGCCTCTGTATCATGTTATTCATGATATGCCCAGACCTCCAGAGACACTTTTGCATCTAAGATCAGGTGTGTTTGCATTTGTTTCCTGGTAAAAAAGTGTGTTTGTAGGCAGATATGTAATAAATTGAAGTTTAATTAATGATTTTTGTTCATGTCAAAGAAGGAATTGATAGTTTGGCTGAATGTGAAGTGAACAGACCAACAGATGAACTGATTCTTCAACAGCAAGACTGCACAGAGACAGTCCCTGTCAATGATCCTCAACTGGAGAACACAGGTACGAGAACTATCTATGACCGAACTCCATTCTTGCATAACGCATGTTTTAAAAATGTTTTCTGATCAGCCTAAAACATGATAGAACATGATCTGATTGTCCTGTCTTTAAGTGATATTGGAGACTCAGGAGTCAAGATTGTGTTTAGATTGTACCTCTTCCATTTCATCACTGTATGTCTGCAGGTCTGCTTCTGTCTGAGGGTCAGGGGCCAACCAGTGACTCAGAGAGTGAAATCTTCTGTGATTCAGTGGAACAGCTGGACACTGTTAAGGTATAAACTTTTTAACATGCATAAACTTTAACTAATTCACTGAGCATATTAAGTTTTTCTATTAAGTTTTGTACCTTTAGTTTTTTATGTTCTCACAGCTTGCTGCAGTGTCAGATGTTGTTCAGATGGGAGCTGGATGTGGTGGTGAGGGGGCAGATGACAGGCGTGATGCCCTCATGAGGAGCAGGACTATGGGAAGGGAGGGGAGGCAGCAAGGCTGGAGGGAACCTTCAGGTATGTATAGTCAGGTTATACTATCTTTCACTTCTCTGTCATAGGTTTGATTCCCAGACACACTGATAAAATAAGCTACAGCAGGTCTGAAACAACTACCCAACAAGTACCTATCAAAGCAAACAGAACACAAAGATCTTTGATGTCTGGATTATATGTATTCATTTGTGTTTTGTTTTAGGTTGTATGGCTCACCGCTACACTCGATGGGTGGAGCAAGCAGCCTCAGGGTGTGGCTCAGGTGGAGATGAGGGCGGGTCTGACAGGCCGCGGGGTGTCCAGGTGCAGCAGCAGATCATTCAAGCCCTACGGCAACTCAGAGAGGACATGCAGAACGTTATGGAGCGGCTGGAGGTGGTTGAGGGTCTCGCCACTGGAAATGTAAGAGACACAAGCTGAATAAACCAGAAAAGTGCATGTGATTTGTAAAACTGAACATTGTAAAAAACGACAGAAATAACTGTAAATATAAAAAAATGTGCTAAACATTTTAATGAACACTACAAACGTAAATGTAACGTTATGCTGTGTGGTACAGAAAGAATATCAAAGTCCATTACTAAGTTCAGCTTACAGAAGGTGTTAATATTGGTCTGTAATTTCACCTGTTTTTATTTTTAAAGGCTCAGAATTCACAGTGGAGATCCCACTTACAGCTGACAGCACTGGAGACTGAGGTAAAACATGACGTGTTACGAGCCTCAGAAAGGAACTAAATCACTGCTTGTTAAAAACTTTATGGTTGAGTGAAAGTGACAAGGACTTTGATCAAATATGTGTGGAAAGGAAATGCCCTGATTTCTTGTTCTCTTAATATTTTCTTTTTTGTTTACCTGCAGAAGAAATGGTGGCCATTTGACATCTCTGGACACACGTTGCTGCTGTTGTTGGTGTGGCCTTTCGTGACTCAGGGTTTAATGTTCCTACTGAGACACAGGAAGAAAAAACTTAATGTGTGCATATGAATTTATCTGACTGAGCAGAAATCAAGAAACATTTATGTTGTAAGAATTATGAATAATATATTGTGAACTGGCTTCTCAGGTGAAGTGCTCTAACCTCACAGCTCTGAAATAGATCTTACCATTTAATTCAACAGGAACAAGATGCATTTCTCAGAAATCTGCTGTGGTTAATTGTGTAATTTCATATTTATGATGTGTTTGGTTCTGTGTAATTCTGATTGTATGTAATATGTAGGTGTGTGTAAAGGCACTCACTCAATAATGTCAATAATGTATGATTTCTGTATTCTTACATTTTAAAAAGAGCTAATGATACTAAATGATTTTTATTATCTTCTTGCTGAAGACTGAAATTGACTCTACTGAATGTTGCAGAAGGCCAGACACTTTATAGAGCTGAAGATTCTATTATATATGCAATCAAAACAGCCTTAAAAAATACAGGGGCCTTCACATGTGAGAATTCAAATAAATGCACAAACATTGTTGCACATGCAATATAAATGTTAAACAGTTAATTGTAAAGAGATTAAATATGATATAAGTAAACAGATACCCACAGACAGGTGGACTTGAGTGCTTGCTGTAACTTTGTGTAGTGGCTACTTGGAATGAGTTTGAAGGAGTTTTACATTTATTCTGTGATATTTAGGATTCAATAGTAGAATCAAACTAAACAGATTTTAAATGAAATGTGTACTTTAGTGTATTCTCCCCATCATTTAGATGTACTCATGTACACCATTGACACAGTAAAATTGAAACAAGTGTCTAGATTCTTCGATGCATCCCCAGAATGTCGTGCAGAATAGTCGGTTTAAATAGACAGTTTAGTCTGGCCTTCAAAATCGGTAGTTAAATTGGTAAATCAAATGCTTTGTGCTTACAGTTTAAACGAGTATTTCTTATTGACGGTGTTAAATAAGGTGGCAGGTTCAAAACTATAACAGAAAATATTTTCTCCGTTTCGACAGAAAGCTTGAGCCTCTAAGATGCGCTTTTTAACACTTAAATGAGAATGATTATAAACCAGGTCTGGTATTGTGAGTCGCTTTGCTCTATCAGATGAGAAACAACTAGCTAACTTCCCTAGCACGACTTTTCTGTGTTAGCAAAAATGATGTTTAAAATTAGGAACTAGGCGTTTCGTTCACATTTCATAAGTTTTGTGTAAATCATTTGTGTCGTAATCTAACACAAATTCTTTAAAAGTATAATCGCAAATCTAACCAATTCATGAACACTAGAGCTAACACGTATGGCTGGCCAGCTAACTATCAATAAACCCATTATTTAACAAACGTATTTTTCTAAAGTATTAGTTTCGTTTAAATGCATGTAAATTAGGTTTTGTTCAGAATAAAGACGCCTGGTTTAGTTACTGGACAGTTTGCTTGTGCTAGTTTATTCATGTTCATTTATACTCCATTACATAGCTAGCTAGCAAACAAACAGATTGCTAAACAATCACTACTGAACTTCGTTTCAAGTGTCATTTCAAGAAAACAACCCAAGAATGTTTTATATTTTATGTTGAGGTTCGACATTTCACTTCAACAAGGGCAAATTGCTCGAATCATTAAAAATTATACACTCGACATCGCGTCTGCCTCCACCGTTGCTGTTCACTTTAAACTGAGCGTGAAGCTGTTGAAAGAACTACTTTATGCGAGAGGGGTGATCAATCCTGCCAAGGGCGCAGGGTGAGTGCTGATGTTTTAAGGATTAAATGCAAAACAACCAACTACTATATTTTCAATTACCGTCATGAGCTTTGTAAGTACAGTGTCGAATTAACGCATTTGGCAGCGCTGTTTCTTTGTAAACTGGTAAAAGGTTGATGTGTTTTACAATAAGGCGGATGTTTGTACCTGCTTCAGGCGCGCTTAGTAGCGTCCACTAGAGTGGCCGGGACAGCTTTCTTTTTGATTGACAGCGGAAACCACGTATCAGACTGCTTGAACGAGGCAGCGAACGCACAAAAAACTTCCCAACCAATGAAAACTCCGAGTGGGCGTATCGCGTTTGAGACCGAAAACAATTGTTGGATTGTGGGTAATGTAGGTTTCGCGGTGGAGATGCTGTTGCGTGTCAATGCTGAACTGGACTTCAAGTCCCATAAAGCGTAAAAAACCGAGGACTAGCCGCATGCGCCTTTACGTGGGGGAGGTAATAAATTCACAAGCCCCGCTCTTCTCCGTAGCAGAAGCGAATTGGAGTTTGCGCTGGAGGGAGATGTTGTTGTGGCTGTCAGGAAACAGTCACTAGTAGACGGAAGGGAAAGAGTTAACAGTGTTAGACAGCATAACAAGTCAAACACGAGATCTGAGTTAAACGGTAAGATGATGGTCATGTTCACCTGTGCGCGGCGTTGATGATGTGTCTTGTGTTCAATAAGCAAAGAGTAACGTTCACTTTCTAGTAAACACTTTATACAGTTGTTCTCCTCAGTGTTTTGCGGTTGTTTTAAATGGCATTTTTTAATAAGTTAATTTCTATTCATACTGAGTTATAGCGGCTGGAGGTGTCCCGCATCCCACTGATCACAAACTTGTGTCTCTTCAGGTGGGAGTGTGCGGCTATGGAGCTTAATACAGAAGAAACTCCGCCGGCGGATGACAGCAGAGGGCGGCAGAGACACGAGCTGACGAGCGCCGAGGGGCTGTCAGACGGTCGCCAGGGCAAGAAGAAACACAGGAGGCGACCCTCAAAGAAGAAGCGCCGCTGGAAGCCCTACTTCAAATTAACCTGGGAGGAGAAGAAGGAGCTGGATGAACGGGAGACGGCGCGGGCGTCGCGGGTGCGCGCTGAAATGTTCGCCAAGGGTCTCCCCGTCGCCCCGTACAACACAACGCAGTTCCTCATGGAAGAGCACGACCGAGAAGAACCGGATCTCAACACGGAGCTGGGCGGCCGGCGGTCTGGGGCGCTGCGCTCCGATGACACGGCCAGCGAGGAGGAGAATTTTGAGGCCGAGGAGGAGGACGAGGAGGACGGCGACGGCGGGAGCGACGGTATGGGAAGACCCGGGCGCGCGGGCGGCGAGTTTTTGCAAAGAGACTTTTCTGAGACCTACGAGAAATATCACGTCGAGACCCTCCAGAACATGTCCAAGCAGGAACTGGTGAAGGAATACCTGGAGCTGGAGAAGTGTCTGTCGCGGCTGGAGGAGGAGAACAACTGGCTCCGCCACGTCCGGAGGAACCCCGAGCCTTCCGACGACAGCGCCGCCGCCGTGGCTTACGGCGCTCAGCGGGTACGAGAACTGGAGACTGAGGTGGAGAGACTGAGAGCCGAGAATAACGAGTTATTACTCAAAAGCCCCAAAACGAAAGGGCCAGAACTGAGTCTCAGCCGTGCTGAATGAAGCCCGATGATGCACATTTCGATTAGTTTCATTTCTGTCGTACGCGTCTGATCGATCTGTTTTCTGTGTGCTAGTTAATTCTCTCTGTCATCTACAAGTAAAGTGTTTTTCTGACAACATTATTCAAGTATCATGTGCTGTCCCACATATTTGGTCAGTTGACAATGTGATTTTGCGTTATTGAATTGACAAAAACAACAGTCTGCAATGCTTCATGTAAACGATTAAAAGTGTCAGAAACAAACTGCTCGTAAGTTTGCACGAATTTTTCCCATGACATCTGAAATAAGTAACATGTGCTAATTTAAGGTTTATCTAGAAAGAACAAGCGAACAGATTCATTATTTATGACGCACATACTTCAGTGTGTTAATGCATGACAGGACTGTGTTGTAAACAGTGAAAAACATTAATGGTATTTTATCGTGTTTTAGCCAAATATATAGTCCATTAAATTATTCGGCATTTCTAATTTATTTTCCATGTCATATTCACTGTTCTACTCTGTCCAGCTTTACAATAGACGAACTTTATAATTTAAACTGGTGGTTTAAAACCAAAAGAGGCAAATAGAAAACTAAGAAAAACAAACAAGAGTAGGAAAATTATTGGCGTGTGTTGTGAAAATGTGGAAGCTATTTTCTGAACATGATGTAGTTTAATGCAGTATGACTACTGAAAGCATAACAATAACCAATGTGCATTTTTTATTTCTAAAGTATTTGAATGGCTAGAGTTTGATCTGTAACATTTTCTTAAAAATCTTATTCTGTAATCAACAGCTGCTTAAAAACATTCACAGGTCAGTAGACGTTGGACACAGACTGTTGAATCAATGCAAAAGATCTTATAAATCAATAATATAATCACTTCATGTTCTACTTACAGAATCCATCTTTGCTCCTCTTGCATCCAAACAGACTTTGTGGAAGCAAAAACATTTTTGTTAAAGGTCTGTATTGAGGGCGTCCCTTTACATTGAGGCATAAGGCATCTCTAAAATGACATTTTTAAGAATTTAAAACATCCTTTCAAAATGTACATCACTTAATCTGATACAATTACAGCAGGAGGTAAAGATGAACCCTACTCAGTCAACATCTTCAATCTACAGAAAACCTCAAATATTTTCAATATCGTGGTCTTTTATACATTAATCACACAGAAACAAGAAATTCTTTATGTAACAGCACAAACAGAAACAATTAAAAACAAATAAGATTATTATCATATTTATCATTTGTACACAGAGATTAACTTAGCAAGGTTTTGTACATTTGTTACAAGTTGGTCCACATCATATGTACTGTATGTACATGAACAGGGCAGTAAAAACATGACGTTCAGTATACGTTGAAAAGGCATTACATCACAAGAAGATATGACCTTGACAAACACATTTTATGGTCATAAAACTTAACTGCAAGTTCATCAAATTAAAAGTAATTAAAGTTAATTAAAGCCATGAGGTAAAACACACCAAACAGGCTGCAGAGAAAGAGCACAGTGAGCTGGAAATCTTGATAAGAAATCTCTGTTTGCCACTAACAGTTATTATTGCTATTTATTTTTGCAATGGGTGGGGGAGCAAACTAAAGACCACGTTTTCTGGAAAACAAATTTGGGAGGTAAATAAATGTCCAATCCACTTTATTGTTGATGTAAGAGCATGTGCCATCATTCTGAACTTTTCTTTGCTGACAGTTTACCGCACTGTGTTATTCTTCCAGTTGTTTACCTATCGTGTCTAATAAACCAGAAGTCTTGCACATGCACAGAAAACAACTTCAACATTGCTTAAATGAGGTGGATCATGTTTTCTAAGTGGGAGGCACTGTTTAACTCTCATATTGTGTTTAATAATGCTGCTGACCCTTGATATACAGTAAGAAGACTGTCATATGATTGTGACACAGGCTTTAGCTGCTATGGAAGCCCTCATCTGTAGTGGGTGTGAAGTGGGTGGGAAGAATGAAGCACTAAATCTGTGCAGGTCTGAGGTTTGCATAAGATTGTTTATGTGTTTGCATTTCATGTTTGTAGTGTCCTCATGTCTGGTCATCCCTCCACTGCCATATTAACCATCACTGTGTGGCGCCTCCAGTTTCTCCTTCTTTTGCGTGTCTCCGGTGAGCCTGGCCGCCGCTCTCCTTCTGCTCCCCATGATCCACCAGGTGGGGCCCGGATGTTGGTCTGCTCTTGACTCAAACCCAGCTGGTGAGAGGCCTCCCTGCCGCTCCTATTGGGTGACACCGCTTGTCGTAGTCTAATAAGAGAGGCTTTGACTCTTGAGAATCCCACAGGGCGGGTGTGGGGGGCAGGTATCACCTCTGAGCTCTGCTCCTCTCCCATTCTGCTCCGCTCCACATACAGCGAGTGAGGTCGCACTCTTTCCCCCCGGGTGATTTTCCTCCGGGTGAGAAGGTTTCCCTGGGCGAGACTGTGAGTGACGTTTGGGGTTTGTGGTGGGTTGGAGCAGGTGGAGGGTGTGGAGTTGTTTTTCTGCAATGAGGCTTTGAGCTCTGACACCCTCTGCTGTGAATATAAGAAGCTTCGAGGCCGTTGAGACCGAATCCGACCTGTGTGCACTCCGTCACAGACCTCCGTCAGTCTCTCTCCTTCTTGATCACAAGGCCTTTCATTGCCCTCTACCTGTTCTCTCTTTCTCTCCATCTTCTTTTCCTCAGTCTCTTCTTCTGCCTTTGGCGCTTGGCGTCTGTCCTCAGGACTCTCTCTCTCCTCACACATCGCGTCATAGCTGCTGGATTTGATTGGCTCATGTTCAGAATCTTCATCTGTGCTGCTGTCTGGTGGGCAGCTGCTCTGCTGTTTCTTTCTCTTCCGGGTCATGGCTGATATGATGGACAGGGGGAGGAAGTCTTTGGCACTCAGGTCTTTTTTGGAAGTAGATGTTCCCTGTAATGAAGGAAGACGCTGCTTTGAAACACTTGATGATGTCACACGTTTATCTGCTGCTGAGACTAATGAATCTTTCACAGGCTCCAAAATAAACATTCGCCAAAACATTCGCAAGAAAAATGGCTTTGATGAGAAAATAAAATGGAGATACTTGTCAGCTGTTCAGTAACTGTATAAGGAACTGCACTGGAGAGCTCTGAACTAAATGTAGACATCTACTGGAGTAAAACATCTCAGTGGAAACTATCAACAGAACTTTGTCTTAGTTTCTCCAGTGTTCCACATGGTGACACATAAAATATAAAGAATATTACTCATACTGAGACCCCAAAACAAGTGTAATAGGTATAAAAAACACATTTACATAACTGCTGCTATTTAAATGAGAGAGTAGATTATAATGCAGAGAGTAGATTATAAATGATGCTGGCAGTCTTGTGTTGGTCTGTGGTGGTGGATGTTAATATGCAGGAAGGGATAAATAGTCAGGTTTCTTACCTTAGACTTAACTGAACCGCTGTGGCAGGAATCTGTGCAGGTAAAAAACAATTAACAGAATAAGTGAGGGAGAGTTAAGATCTAACAAAGTCAAGAAATTAGGACTCGTGTTGAATATTTTTAAGACCCTGAAATAATGCATTGCTATTTAAAACACATTATAAAAAATAGATCCTGTTTAAAATGATTTTGGTGATTAAAAACACAGTTAGTAAAACTGAAGACCAGTTCATGAGAAGATTTCATCATAAACTGCTGCAGATGGTAAAATCTTTTATGGGAAAATCCCTTTCATGGGAATAACACAAAAGCACAAACATTCATGTATGCATTTAGACTGAGGTGATATTCCTGCACCTACCGCAAACTGTGCTCCACTGTCTTAGCTATCAGAGTTATGAAGAGGACGTTCAGAGAGATGAAGAGTAGAAGGAGGAGAAGAACAGAGAGAAAGAGAGAGAGCAGGTGAAGGAGTTTAAATAAGAGGAAGAGTAAATACAGTGATACAAAGATTACAGTAAAAAGGTAAAACACAGAAAGTATAACATTAAGCTACTGACAACAGGATGAGAAGAAAGATTTTATAAAGACTTAGATTTGTGTTAGAAACAAGAGGGAGATCATTGAAGAATTGCTTTCATGTGGGCTTTAGAAAAGTGACATGCACAGATGACAGTCACTTCAGTGAAGTGTTTTTCTTGTTTTTCTCGTCTAATCATGTGACGCGGGCTGGTGAATCCTCACAGGTCATTCTGAGCTAGTTAAGCATCCCTGTGTCCAGCTTTCTTCATATTGAAAAAAGTTACACTCTTTTAAATGGACAAACCACCTGACCTTTTTGTTTCTTTACAGGTAAACATTTACTTTTGTATGATCTGAGTTCATCTGATGTCAGGACCACTCACCTGAGGGGTCTCCCTGCGGCACCGTCCTGCCAATGTTAGACAGGAGATGGTCAATGTTTGGAACAGGCTGTATGTCCTGCTGGTCCTCTGGTGTCTACAGAACAACAAACAAATAACAAATACATGCAGATCTTTAAGATATTGATTGTGCGCTGCCGTCTGCATTTATTAGCCAATACAGAATAATTTTACAGCGTTGAACAAGTTGAGGAAACAGTGCTTTACACTGAAACACTAATTCTGTCTGTCTAATCAGGATGATGAGAGCAAAGACTGACTGTTCATGTAGCTCAACTGCAGAACTGCATCAGCAGCACAAAGGTTGTGGGTTTGAATCCCAGAGAACAAACACACTGATCAAACGTATAACATGAATGCTCTGTAAGTCACTTTGGATAAAAGCATCTGTCAGATACAGAATTATTCACTGATATCCCGTATTGAACATGATACATATTTAATATAATGATCAAAGAAACTCAATACCTTCTCTTCTTTATACAGCTCATCACTGAAGAACCACATATGCTGAAAAACAGAAAGAATTCAGACAGAATATCCTTTATGTTCTAGTCAGAACAGTCACAATTTAATAGAACGTTCTGCTTTGCTAAAGCTTGTGACATTTATTAATGCTGATGACCACAGAAAATAATTTTGGAAAAAACTGTATAATGTGCATTAAAATCCACAATGTTTATGAGCACAGAACAGCCTCAGTCTGGATATCAGATCACATGCTAAACTCTCTCTATGTTAAGTCATAAACTCTATCTTAAAACAAACAGTGAATTAGTTTAAGATCAGTATGAGATGAAATTTATAGTTTAACATTTTGCTAAATATCTTTGTGTGTCACTGAAGAAACATCCAGACAGGTGTGTTAAAAGTCTTCTGTATTTCACTAGTTTGTTATATTGTTTGTAAAGTGCAATTCAAATAAAATGATTATTATTAGAATTAAAATAGTTTTCTGATTATTATTATGAGTATAACCTGACAGGCAGTAACACAGGCTGTTCCAGAAGCATTTTGAGTAAGACTTACATGTAAAATAAGAGTCTCTATGATCTTATATCGGTCCGGCATGTGAGTGACCATGTGGATCATGTTGTCCTCTGAGGGTCGCACCAGTGTGGGGCCAAACACCAGAGCAAGATTCCTGGACTCCATCTGAGGACAGAAGAGGAGTTTACCAGCTGATCTGATCAGATGTTTCTACACAATATTAATGTGACTGTAAACACATATAACCTAAATAAATAGATATTTAAACCTTATTCTTCTCTGAGTTGTCAGCAACTGTTTTCAGGTGACCAATCAGAAACTTCAGTGTGTGGTAATGGTGATCTGGAAGGTCATGTATCTGAAACATCAAGATGATCTCTGATTTATGTAATCACTGCAAAAGAATTGAGAATTTATTAATGAATAAATCAACTAATGGCACTTACTAGTTTCCTCATGGTCTTCAGACGGTCCCCTGCATCTTCTAAGCGGTTGGCGTCAATGAAGTCATTATATTTATCTGCAAGTAGAGGGCAGCAGTGAGCTGTTTTTAACACACATGTAACACTCACTCTGACAGCAGTGCAAAAGCTTTTGTAAATGAACTGAAGAGGGAATTGAACTGAATGTACCATCTGTAAAGAGAGGTTCTGGAAGCTTTCTGAAGAAAGACTTCAAAAGACTGCTGATGACGTTGAGGTCTTGCCATCTCTGAGAAGAAACAGAGGGTGTGTGAGTGCTGTTCTGATCTGTCTGCAGGTTTCTCTCTCTGTATTTGTGATGATCGCTCCTCACCTCTTCAGAAGTGTTTATATCTACTCCCTTGTTGAGCTGATCCTGAAGAGAAGACACCATGGCATTGTTTCCTGGCACTCTATAGATGCCAGTGAATTCCAAACCCATCTCCTCCACCAGACGACAGCAGGTCTCCACAATCTGTGGAACAAACTACACACACACACACACACACACACAATCTTTCTATTGTTTCTGTATCACTTATTAAGTCTTATTAGTTTCATTTGGGGGATTTTTTCATTTCATTAGTTTCATTTGGGGGACAAATAAAAGGAATAGTGCATTCAAAATGTCAGCATAGCTCAATCTTTGTACACATATGCTAACTGCTACACTCAAGGGGTTAAGGTCATATATATGTCATATATGTATACACACATAGTTTTATTATGACATTGTGATGTCGCAACATTGCGTTGCGTTGTCGTGACATTATTCCCGGCAGCTCCCCAATGATTAGTCATGACATTTGTGGCTGCAGAAATAAGTGCCCATGAGCAAAGATGGCAGATTATGTACTTCCACTTGTCACAGGGCTGCTCTCTCTAAAAGTTATAGACCTTCTTGGCTGCACCACAGTTTTGACTTCAGTATTCCTAAATCATGAAGTATGAATAATACTTGTGTCAAGCCCTTAAGTCACTTATTAGTGTAGTTCCTACAGAGGGGCATTTAGCATCTTACAGACCTTATTACTGGCAGCAGGTGGGCAGTCCTCCAGTCTAACCCCAAAAGCTTTTGGACCAGCTTTCTTTTCCTTCTTCATGATGTTAATACCCCACAGAGCCTTAGAGGGGGCACTTTCATCTGAGTTCAGACACACAAATCCTTAATATGCAAATCCAGATCAGTGAGTGGATAAAGAGGCGGGGCTTAGTGCCTGACATCACAGTTCAGAGAATTCACCTTTCCCTGGGACACGATTCAGTCCTGTGTTTTCAGTCTTTGAGAGCAGGAACGGTGGAATCATTCGATGGATCCCCGGAGACGTGTCTGGCTTACTGCCTGCTGGACTGCAAAAGAAAAGAGATTTATTGAAGCTGTAATCAACCGCCAGACTCTTGTGAAAATATCACAATGCCTCACTGACAAAACAATGATGGAATCGCATCAAAAGCACAATCAAGTAGGAAAGAGAACTCACCTCTGTTTACGATAGTCATTTAGCTTCTTATTAATGAGAGCTTGTCTTGAGAAACCCAGTTCCTGCCCAGCAGCACAAACACAGGTATGAGACTTGGCTGACACTTAAATGTTTTTGCAAAAATGGCATAAAAACTGTTCAGGCCCTGGTATACTCCCAGTGCAGTTAATTTTGGCAAGAATTAAGATATTTAAAACAGCTGAGCAACAATATACTGTTTGTGAACATTCAATGTGGGTGATGTATTTAATTAGCATTCAAATATGTGATTAACTGAGCAAAGAAATTAACTGGAAAACATTTTTTGGTCAAAAGTGGTGGAGCCTCAAGACACACCCACCTATTACATCATCACATCAGACAAATGGCAGTGTTTTGGAGACAGTATAAAGTTTTCCTGACAGTTAATGCTGTCAAAATGACCCAGATTTGGCCATCATTTGGTCAAAATGTTGCCACACATTTGTGCTTCCTTTTTGCTTAAATATATCAGGCTTTTATAAGGGATCCAGTTTAAATGTAAGTTCCAGAGAAAGAGGCAAACACAGAACAGAACGTGTTTCTTTGCCTCAACAAACCTCGCTGTCAGTCCTGCTGTTCTCTCTGATGACTCTGATCCAGCTCAGCATGTCGTCACCGTCCTCCGCCTGCAGCAGGTACTCGCAGAAGTCCTGCGTCGTCAGTCGCAAAGTGTGCTTGCGCTTTGTCTCGCTGTAAGCAATGTCAATCAAGCAGCCGCGAATGCTGATTGGCTGCTCCTTCTCTCCTTGCCCGTTGCCGTGACTTCCCACCCCAGCCGCGTGAAGCACGGCCTCCCGTTTGTCTTTGTAGAGGAAGAGCGAATGGATGCGCAGCACTGAGAAGACACGTTTCCATGGCCGCATGCCGCCACCCACTTTCTACACACAAAGCAGAGAGAGGGACACCAGCACGCTAGTAAACCATTCATCCAAAACACAAAACACTGGTAACCAGCAATGATGGTCTTTAGAGAACTACTTGCAATGTCATTAAACTAATCACATGTCCAAACAGAAAGATATCATGTCAGACCTTTCCCTTCTCAGTGAGGATCTGTTTGTAGTGCAGCCAGCCTTCTTTCCTAATGTGAGTCAGACTGAAGCTCCCTAGATCTGAGGTGGAGTGACGTTTAGACCGCGTTTCTTCTGCTGCTCGAAAACTCTCCAGAGACTGATTGAAAGAAAGAGACACTCAGATCACGACCTGACAGACTCTCAGCACACAAAAGATTACTGCGTTTGAACTCACTCCTTCTGTGAAAAAGCTTTTGACTCTTTTTGGTAGTCGCCTGTCAAAGGAGAGGACAATTTTATTAACACATTTCTGTCAAAATTGCTGTGATATTTCTGACTGTCCTGACACCCATCACACTCACGAGAAAACACGGCCCTCCTCCCTGAAGGTGTTTAGGCCCTCGTCACATGACTTTGAACGCTCGGTTGTGATGGCCAGCGAGTATGAAGAGCGACGGCTGTTTTTAATATTGCCTGTTACAAAACACAGTGAAGTGAGACACAAAAAAACAACAAAAAACCCAAACAACAGAGAAAAGAGGCCTGACAGGATGAATTTCATGAATGGTTTTAGAAAGATGTAAGAATGTTTTTTCTTCATGCAGTTTTATGTTCCATTTATGTCTTTTCCGTGTGGTGGAATTCTGGCACATAAAACATTTTCAACTCTCTGAAATTATTTTCAAAATTTTAACTTTATTCTCATTTTTACTTTATTCTTATAATTTATATAATTATTCTCACAACCTCACAATATTCTCACAAAACGAAACGTCCATAAATGATTTAAATGCCACACTAATGACCTAATATGGTTTGACAGGCTGTGAATTAACTTGTAGAAAACTTACCAGCTATTAGCAATATTTGCAAACATTTGACCTGACAGCCAAATTAAATTTGTTAAATTAACAGACAGAAGATGGCAAAACAGATTGCAAATGTTTGTGAATCTATTAAGAGACTGAATCTATGAAGTGATTTCTGGACACAAGAGGTCTCTGTGAGGAGAGCTGGCTTTGGGGCGGGAGGGAGAACTCACTGCAGTCTGTGTAGAGGGGGCTGGTAAGGGGGGAGGTGAGGATGGGAGAGAATGGGCTGGGAGTGCGGGTAGATGCCTGGCACAGACTGCTGGACACCACAGAGGACGCTGGCACATGACGGGCACACAGGTCCACACTGGGACTGGTGGGCTCATCTGTTAGAGGAAGTGAGAGTTAGAAGATTCAGGAAGGTTTTAGTGGGGGATGCTGGGAAACTAGTAAATTCTCTGCTGCCAGACTGCTTCAGACGACAGCACACAGCAACATAACTAAACCTACAAACAATCCATGCAATTTATTCCACCTTTTCTGAACAAATTTGGAAGTGGAGGTAATTTAGAAATGTGAATTCTGTTAATGAAGCTGAGAGTTTTTATGAACAGTTTTATGGATAACATGAAAAGTATTCAAAACTCTTTAAACTGCTATTATAAGAAACAAATAAAGAAAAAATTCAAATGTTACATTTCTAGTTCTAATTTTGATTTCATTTAACAATTCATTTAGTACTTTTGATGCTCTCTGTAGATGTCTGAGGTTGTAGATTCTATCTGGGTCTTCACATAACCTCATCTTCACATAACCTCATCTAAAGTCATCCATTAAAGCAACAGGTATCATTGTAATTTAGCCCCATCTGTACTGACCTATGAAAGGTATGGCAGCCAGTGAGTCCTGCTCCACAGGTGAGGGTGGTGTACCTCCATTAGTCTGGTGCACGGGTTCTTCTGACCATGAGGCAGGAGTTGTAGCTGTAAGGGGTTCATGTGAATCCACAGGTAGAGCACAGTGGGAGTGACGCACATCATGAGGGGTTTTTCTACTTGAGCGAGGCTTTTGTCTGAGGACCACCTCTTGAATTTGAGGCCGAACAGACTCCTCTAGACACACATCTACTGTGTCTGCTCTCGTTGAGTGCTGAGGTTCTGCTGTGGAGGGCAGTGACAGAGGAGAAGACTCATGTCCTGAGGAGGGTGCATTCTTAGAGGTGGGGGTCCAGCTTAGATGAGGTCCTGTGTACGATGGGTCCCTGAACGAATGAGACTGTTGCATAAGATGGCTGGCCTTTCGGCAGAATGAGGGGCTGTAGCTACGATAGCCCACTGTCTGATCATCTACAGTCTGTGAGCGTCTGATCTGAGCAGCTCGCTGTGACTGAGATCCAGTCTGCTGCCGCTGGGCCTGGCTTGAGCCCCGCCCTGCCGGTGGCACTGTGGTGGAAATTGCTGCACGATGATTGGCCAGGCTGGGGTGTTCCTCAGCTGTCATTGGCTGGCCGTTCGGAGAAGACCTGGCTGTACTTTCACAATGAGGTGACAGTAAAGCAGAAGCCTTTTCTAGAGTCTCTAGTGAACGGTTGTAATTCTGCTCGTAGGAAGCGTAAGCAGCCAGCAGGTTCTCTGAGCAGGAACGTCTGGAGGTCTGACCACCAGACACGCCCCATCTGCCCAGCCTGTGAGAGTCCATTCGAGGGAAGTTGTTGGTCCCCATTGCTGCATTATAACGAAGCAAAAGGGTGTCCTGAGAGACACTGTGTGGCCACCCACCATAAGAACCTCCCAGCTCAGACAGTCGGTCTTCAGAAATGCTTCTGTGTTGATGGGACACAGCAAGACCCGGATGCTCTGCTTGGCTGTAATACCAATCAGACAGAGCCTGGTGGCAAAGTTCACTGTGGGCTGGAGGAAGACCACCCTTCCCAGGGTGTGGCAGTGTGGCAGAGGCAATAGCTGCACTGTGGTTGGCAAAATGGAACTCTAGTGGACTCATTGTTATCCCTGCAGAAGCTGAAGAGCTGGTGCGGTGGTGAGTCAGTCGATGTTGAGCACGCTGAGGCTCTGCACCCTCTAAACAATGTCCGATGATCCCAGAGGAGTTGGGTTTACAGTTCAGGTTGTCAGGGTGACTATAATTCTGGGAAGTACCGGTGGGTTTGCTGCTTTGGTTGTGAAGTGGAGGAGGTTCTGGAAGGTTTTGGGCTTCTCCAGTGTATGGCTCATTTCCTCTCAAGTAAGCATCTTCAGAACACACCTGCATAACAAGAACACAGTTAACTGAACAAGAACTTACCTCAGAATCAAAGGCAGGTAGACAAAATTAAATGGCAAACAGAATTAAATGAGAAGTTCTGAATCCAGAGTGCATATAAGAGCAAAACCTTGTTTGTTTCTTATGGAAGTATTTGAGTGTTGGGGAAAGGGTGTTATTTTAGTTTACTTAAATTATTAAAACATTTCAGTTCACTCTAATGAAATAAAATATAGGCTTAACTATTATTTAAAAAAACGTAACCTAAATGAAAATTAGAAATGTTGCCTTAGCAACTAAACATAAATAAAACCTAAACAAACCTCTGATAAGAAGAACTTCATACTCACACTTACCAACTGCAGCACATCCTCATCTTTGGGCATGATGGACAATTCCAGCACATTCTCACTGAACACAAGATTCACACCAGATAATAAATTCACTTCAGTAGATTTATACAGTTCCACAGTAACAACAACTCAAAGAAATCTCACCTGTTCTGAATCAGGGCTATGACCTGAGAATATGTTTTCCCCAGCACACTCTCTCCATTCACCTTCACCAGTCTGTCCCCTGACGAACACACGCATGTATCATGATGGTTTAATGTTAAAGTATATAAAACATATGATCTCATCAGGTCTCATCATGTTTCTCTACCTGTGCGAAGCCCTGCCTGATGAGCTGGACTTTTCTCTCTGACGTTCTTCACAAATATTGTGTCCATTGGCTGCAGGCGAGCTCTGTGACCTCCTGAGCAACAACATAAAACCATCATAAAAAACAAACCTGAAATATAAGAAAGATTTAGATGAACTTACCCTTGCCATTGCAGTTTTCCTCATCCTGCAAAGAGAAGAAACATCTGAGATTGTGTTTTATTCTGCATTGTAATACAGCCTTTCTATCAGTAGGTGGTGAAAGTTCACTGCAGTTAGTTCTCAGTGATTTAGCAAATATTGTCTCATTCAAACTATTTACAGCATATACAGTGCAGTACAGATCCCAGAGTGTTGCTACGTGGTTTTATATATATTTATATACATCAGAGATCAGCAGAAGACCAATCACATCCTAACCAATCACAGATTTCTGCCATCAAGCAGAAGAGTCAAACCTTGTTTTGAAGCTTTCTTAACTGTTAGTAGTTTGTTGGTAATCTGTTAATGTAGATCATTTAAGGCTGTTAACTCTGTTACCTGCAGGTTAGTGTGAAGGGTCGACTCTGGTGGATACACAATGAAGTGCCGCAGGGTGAAACCAAAGCCCTGAGGGTTCTTCTGCAGCACCACAGTACCGGGACCCTTCTGGGCCACGCCCTCCTCTGACAGGGTTCGAGGATTCTGATTGGATGACAATCCTTCATCCTTATGGCCTTTAGCCTGTAACAATGAACCAACACGAACATTTACAAAGCAGCTTCCAGAGAGTTCTGACAATATGTCAGCAGTGATACATAAATCTGAAAGCCAAATGTGTAGATTTCATGAAAGTCTGTGATTTGCATTATCTGTTGGACTTTTGCTGACAAATAAACATGAATTTTTTGATCAAGGTAACAAAGAAAGAGTGACATTGTTTATAATGCCAACATTGTAACAATACAAAGGGGGTTGAAATTGTCCACGTTTACCTTTTAAAGGTATTAAAATGTAAAGTAAATGTAAAGTAAAACATTTATTTGTAAATGAATTTGAATTTGAATAACCTGTACATGAATCTGACCCATTTTTCACCTGCTAATCAAAGCATCATTTATGATGTCAGATAACAGGAAGTTTCGTGGCCAATAAACAGTCTGTGTTGTGCTCGGGGTAACAGGAACATAAACGCACATTTGCAGGAGTCCATGAGTCACTCTCACTGGCACACGTACACACCAAACACATAAATGTTTACTGCAGACACTCTCAATCCTTTCCTCTTCACTGGACTTCAGTTCCTCTGAAAGCTCAGCTTACATAAGCCACATTAGGTGCAGACACAACCACAGCACTTCCAAACAAACAAACCAGCAGTTTCAAAGTCTAGAAAGGACAGGTGGAAGCAGCCCACAGAATCAGCACATGAATCAGAGACACGTACCTGCATAGTAACACCACACATAACCAACACCTACGTTTTGGTCTCTTACCCTTTTCTAGTTCCAGTGCATGGTGCCAGGAACCTGTGTGAGATGAGATTGGACACCAGCACACCTAAGAGTCACCAACCATAAGCAGCGAGGCTCTGGATGGCTGCAGTCCACTGAGACCTTAAAACACCATTCCTTACCCAATGGAGCCGAGACGTGGGATTTAAACGGTTTTCCTGAAAACATAAGCCCAACCGTTCCCAAGGGGCCACCAGGTCCATTTTCACAGGGTAAAATTCACCAAGGTCAGCCGGGCACAAAAGTCACACACATGCTCACCTCCTGTCAGACATGGGCTCTTGCCCCTCTTGATAATAAAACAAAATGGTTTTAGAGCCATTTCTAATGATTTTGAACTTTAAGATGCTCCTCATATCAAAATGAACCCATTCTTTGCTTTCCGCAGCCAATAAAGGATTGAATTGTGTTTGCTTATCTTAAGCCCCTCACACATTGTGCGGTCTTCTCTATAAGAAAATAGTACAGAGACAAACAGACACAGAGAAAAAGGCTCTAAATCATAAAATATCATATCTCACAAACACATCCAGTGTTCAAGCTTTGACTCATGTGCTATTGTAATCAGATCATCTCATAGAAAATACAACTACAAAAGAAAGAGGACTGAACGAAGCTGTGATGTCACAAAGAGGAAGAAACGGACAGATGGAGAGATAGACAGACAGCGAAATTGTTCCATGCTAAAAATAACGTTTTTTTCTGACCCCTCACTCTTGTTTTACTGCAAACAGAGCTAGAAGCAGATTAGCCATGTTTCCAGTCTCTGCTGTTTGACCTCTTTTACTGGCTGTGAATGACTGAGATTATGATGTAACCTTCATCTGTGCACTGATCAGTGATCAGTTCAGATCAATGCTTACATGAGATTCAGAGGACCACTCAACCTGTGCAACAGGCCTGAAGCCATTAGCACTTAAATTCAACTGACCCCAAATACTGTCATATAACAACTTATGTAACCTGCATTTTGTTTTTTGGAATAAAAAACTGACGTCTCACGTTTTATTGCAACACTGAAATGGCAAGTAAAAAACACAAAACTGTTGTTGTTTTAGGTCCTGCCTGTCAACACAGCATTTCAAAGACAAGATCAAGCCCCACTTGTACCTCCCACTCTGAGATATGAGCAGAGTCCATTCAGAGACCCCGTTCCAAACTACTGCATGAAGACAGCTGTGATTATAATGCACTGAGAAAATTCTGCACTCCTACACGCAAGAAAATTCATGCGTCCGGGGTTCAGTAAGACAGAGGGTCCTTATAAGAAACCTTGAGAAATATTCAACAGCACAAAAGCCAAATTATGCAACTCTACATGTCATCTGTACTTGTAAAAACTATATCAACTGCATTTAACTGGTGAGACTCAAACTTCTCTCAGATATCAACAGAATTTTTCATTTTCACTGTGGGATCCAATGAAAGACTATCAAACAGCTCAACAACCTCATCATATCCACTTATTATCATGCCAAGCATCCAATACGAAAATATGTGGGTTAAGCCTCTGAGGTTCAGCGAGTGTTACTGTAGGTTTCACAGTACGGGTGGGATGCAACATACGACCCACCGACCTCTAACAAACATTATAAAGTCTCCTCTGTGTCTCTGTGGGCAGACATATGAATTTATTTCAGTCAGGCACATATTTCTCTTCCAGCTTATTTATGATTTATGATCTGTACACCAGTTAAGACATATAACAGTGTAAATCATAACTTCAGCATCCCGCTATAGCAATTTACAAGCAGCTGTGATGTCACATATATTACAGCACATATATTTTATCTCTCCACAAGACTGTTTGTTGCTTTTTAAAAAGCACTGAACTATCAGATACATCTGTAAGCATTCTGACAGCTTCTCTTTAAAATACACATACAGGAAAACTGAAACTTGTTATTTTGTATATAACAATGTCTGTGCTATGCAATGCGTCAATGACATTTATACACAAAACAGTCAGACACCAAAAAAAGAGCAGAAAGAAATAAACTTACTTCATTTTGTGCATTTGTGGGAATTCCAACAAGACAGAAAGCAACTCCATTCATTTGAATGTTTAGTTCCAGTAATAAAAGTACCGGCAGGTTAACACATCAACACAATTACAAGCTCCAAACAAACACAACACGCAAAGACAAACTGCAGCTACACACAATAACACGTTCATGTCCCTGTATGTGTGTTTCAGTGACACAAACTCAATGTTTCAGATTCACATCACATT
>JAZGTK010004368.1:0-24777 GCA_036877625.1 Ambastaia sidthimunki | reverse complement strand
TTGTATAACAAGGCTTAATCTCATTTGTTTAGTCTTGTTATGGTGAAACTAATGTTACAGTTACTTTCAAAGCAACACCACAAACACATAGACGGCTGCTCCCTATTAAGCTGTTCTCAGCAGAGCGACCACTCCAGCAAAAAACAGTGATTAGGCTTTGATTAGAGTGATTATGGCCCAATTTGATCAGTTAACACATCACTATTGTGGTAAATGTATTTCGCACATCCAGCTGGTCAAAGAGGAAAAGCCTTTCTTGGTTTGTGAAGCCCACATATACTAACAAACAGCTGTCAAACCTGCACTTGTTTAAAAGAATCCCAGCTAACAATTTTAGGTTGTAAAAATGTTTTCAAAATGTTTTCATTAAGTAACAAAAATGGTTCTAAGAAAAAAGTTCTAAGAACTTTATAAAATGTCCAGTTTTTCAGATGTTGCATAACTTGTTGCAAACATTTTTCAGATGTTGTTGCTTAGTTATAAGAATTTTTCATTTTAGCGTTACACATATTTTATTCTATAATGTTTTTAAAACATTCCACTAACTGATTAAGAGTAACATTTTTGATATAATATATAATATTAAATAAACATTCTACTAATGTTACTGCAAAAACTTTTTTGATAACAATCTTAGAGAATGTTCTCTATTTTCTTAGTGACAGTGGATGGTTTTTCATGAATCTTGTCACAAATAGTGATGCACAGTATTCGAAAATGTGCAAATGTAGATGAGCACTCTGTCAGTGCTGTGGAATAGAAGGCAGCACATATATATACTGTACAGGAATCTTGGGTCAAGTTCCAATCCCATAGAATCACCCAAATTTCTTGCTTTTCCTATTTTAAAATCAAAAGCTTAGAAAGCCCCCTAACCCCCCCATTTGTATTCCATGATAAAAGATCGTGTATATCTTCCCTGAAACTGAAGCATCTTTCACCCTCTACCTCAGCATTATCGTTTATGTGCCACATTTGCACTTCTAGTAAAGCTATACAGTGACAAGAGGCCAGGACCTTGGCAATGGTCCCTTGCCCTACACTACAGTAATATGCTGAGGACATAAGCCAGTCACTCGAGCGTGTTGGCACCTGCTCACTCTCCCGTCTGTCCTCCCATCTCTACGACACACCACCCCCAACCATAGCAGCCAGCCGTGGTCGCCTTGCTCAGAAGAATTCTGTATGCATTGACACAATCTCCCAGAGTGCTTTTCTTGCGAATAATATGCCAGTGTGATGCGCGGGAGCTGTGAGGGGGCATGACCTCGACACAGCCTGAGTGACAAGCAGGCATTCTGCAACAGATGTCCCAGGTCACACGCCATTGAAATACGGCCTGATCAATAACGGCAATGACAGGTACCTGTGGGGGGTGGGGGTTGCCTATCAATGCTGAGGGCACAGGAAGTGCTCACATAAATCAATCCTGTCATTCAGGTTGGGTTGTGTCTTCAAGACGTTGGTAATCTGTATGAGATGAGGCAGGTGAGGTTGAAGGATGTGTTTGCCTCTAGCAGAGAGAAGAGAAATCAGGCTGAAATGCATTGCTGGTTGACTGCTGGTTTTACGAGACTAATAGATGTTATTTGAATGCATTATATCTATATGCTGTAATTGAGTGTCAGCACAGTGAGGTGTATTTTTCACATTAAATCCAAACATTTACAGTAGTTTGACCTGGTTACAGCAAAAATGACTATTTCTCTTTATTAAGATGTGTTTGATCCTTATTAATAAATTTATTAAAATGTGTGCTTTTTAAAATATGTTTGCTTTTCCCAGTGGAGCAAATATAAGTCATTTATAGGTTGACTTGCTGAAAGTTGTAGTAAATATGGCAGTGCTTTTAAAGCATTGATAGACTAAGCATCACTTTTGCTCATACTCTTAAACCTGAAGAAACGTGTCCTGTGTCGATTTTGCTGTGGACAAAATAATCCGACCTATAATTTTCACTTGGTGAACAATAATGGATGTCGAAAATCCTGTATTTTCTTTTGAGGCACCATATTTGGGTATCAGAATTTCAGAGACTCTTGTTTCGGCCACTTAACATCCTGCTAACAGTAACTCAAAAACCTCCAGCATCATGGTGGCAACTTCATTAAAAATGTACTACACCATAAAACATCAGTGTCAGGCCCAAAACATATTTCATATGATGCTCCTGTAAATAATTAGACTTCCTCACACACAACAGACATACTTCAGATATCTGGTTCCTTTATGTTCAGCAGTAGATTGTTCTGTGATGACAGGATCAGTAGAGCGATGCTCAGCAAGAGCAGATCACTCTGTGTTTGCTTCACTGCCTGCTTATTTCCTCTCTGGGATTCTGTACAGTTGTAACCTTCAGCTCTTTGAACATGATTGATGCTGGGATGGGGGTGTAAGAGAAGGGGGATGATTTACTGGCTTCCGATGCCCTCTACCTGAGCACAAAATAGGCCCAGAGTGTGTGTGTTTGTCTATGTGCTTGTATTGGGCATATACTACAGTGCAGACAAGATGACATTAGAGCTGTATGGGTGAATGTTTGTATGGTTCAAGGGCTTGTGACAGCAAAGCGCTAACATGCTGGTACTAAGACAAGCTGTGTGTTTACTGATGATCATGGACCTGTATGAACACAGTTGTACTGCTGAGCACAAATACTGCCTTCAAGTTCTTCTGGGAAGTTCCTACTTATGATCTTGGAAGTTGCAAATTATGTGATTATTCAGAAGAAATTCTGGTCAGAAAAAAACATGTATGAATTGACTAATTTCATATTTGATTCTCTCTTTTCACTTACTGAAGGAGAGAGGAAAATTTCCTATTACGGCTAAATTATATTTATAATTATAAAAATTATTATATAAATTATAAGGTCTATCAAAATTAAAAGCAAAGAATACAAGTTTAATTGTGATTAATGTATTTTAGCATTTTAAACTGTATAACTTTATTCTGTTCTTTATCAACAGCACACAATATGTACATCAACCTTCACAAATACACTTATTTATGATACATATTAATTATGCTATTAATTATAAAGGAAAAATTTTCAACCTTTTTAGCTCATATTTACAAAGGAACCACCACAATGGAGCATTCAGCAGGACACATGCTGTTGTGCATGTCTGTGTATCTTCTCAGACAAGGGCACATCTATGGCCTCTGGCCTTCAAAAGGTTTCTACTGGGAATCAATCAAACACGTGTGTGTGTGAAAAATCTAGGTGACAGTGTGTGACAGTTTGCATGGTTCCACCTAAGACAAAGTCCCTTCAAATAATCAACCTCAATCAATCAAACCTCCTGTTTAACAAACCCTACCCACAATCCATTGCACTCTGCATTGTATTTGCATTTTACTCATTTTAGTGAAAACTAAGTCACATGTTGAAAAGAAATTGCACCTGTATAACATATGGGGTGAAAGGGAAAATCAAGCGAAATGATATTATATCAATTCCCCACCCAGATTGATATAACATCATATTGTCAGACCCTCACCGATTCCCATCCTTTATTTAAAGCACTGTTTCTGTTAATCTAATCTAATTAAATTAATCTGAATCCTCTGTAACACATGGAGAAAAGAGCCCATGGAAATTAAATAAAACCACATAAGATTCAGGGGAGATTTTTTTACCATGTGTTTGCTTCTGTCTGAAATGATTCAGGATATAGGTGTGGACCTGACCCAACAGAACCAACATTTCTGTCCATCTGCTGAGACATTGAACTGAATCTTCTATATATCTGCCATTACACAGCAAGTAAAGCAGAACAAAAAGCCCTTGGGAGGTTCTTTATCCCTGAATTAGTGGCCATTGAAGGCTGCATTACAGAAGAGTTCATAATTAACAAACAACACACACACTCAACAAACACACACACACACACACACACACACACACACACACAGCTGATTCTCAACTGGTTTTGTGTTTAAAAGTAAATAAAAATGTATTGGTTTAATTGGATGCACAGCCTTTGACATCAACAACAGAAATTATTTATCTACCAATCTTAACAATGCTTTAGTACATGGTCAGTTGTGTTTTATTATTTACATTCAGCATTATTTTTGCAAGCTTTTGCCCCTATCAGAAGCACACCTGTGACCCATTTAATGGGCACACAGAAGGTGTATGTGTTCTAATGCTCACTTCAGAAATAATTCATGCAGTCATGCACAAAGAAACCGTCACCCTGTTTCCATACGTAATCAAATAGGCCTAAACATGTTTAATAAATACAAGCACATTCTAAAGTTCTTTAAAGATGAGATGTGATGACAAAACCTTTGTGTGCAGTTGATTAGTCTTTGAATACACGCCTATTGTGGCCCTAAAGGAAATGAGGAGCAGCTGTCTTCAAATGCAACAGTCTCTGGATGTGAAGTGAGTCCAGTCCCCAGACAGCAGCATCTACAGATGTTCCTGATGGAAGAACTCCATGGCTGGCCCAGTGTACACACGCAATATTCACCCTCAGGCGGCCAATGTCTACACCCCACGGCCGAACAGTTTTTCCAAGCACATGAGACAGGTAAATATTTACATCTATTGGTTTGTCCTCCAATCACCAGTCTTTATTAACAGTGACAATTTTAGCCAAGACATTATAGCATCATTTTTAATGCTGTGATGTGTAATTCTTTTCAAAGTTAAAATACGTTCTCTTATGCCAGCTTAATATGCAGAGTTTATTTAATAACAAGCTATTAAAAACTTATATATCATAACCATATTGAGTAAAGTACAGTAATGTAATCTTATTTATACAGTTTAGTACACATTGCACACAAATATTTCAGCAGAAAATGCTGTGATTGATCACCATCAAGTATTCCAGAAAGATATATAATAATGTCATAATGAGATACTGTAAATCACCCAGATAATCACATAATGAGTTTTACACCGAAGGACATCATTCAGATTCATAATCCAGAACCTCACGACCTTCTTGTCTTGTTATGGTAATGATTCAACAAGGTTACTGAGTAATAAAAATGCATTCTGTGCCATTTGGTTATTCTAGCAAAATCCAGAAAGCTCCTGTGGCCACAGCAGAAGTGCAGTACAGTACGAATATCACATTACAGCATCTGTGAGCGGAGAACCCGTTTCTTAATCAAATGGACAGCTTTTGCTAAACAGCTTTTATAGTGTTGAATTGCTGGATCATTTTGGGCTCCTTCCTCTTGTGATATAACCATGTAGAGTAGCTCTCAAAATATCTGATTTCCAGTTACAGTACGCATATTAAAACTTGAGGGCTCATTGGATTTGATGTCAATACATCAAATGCTATTGGTTTTCAGAACCAAATGCCAGACATCAGCACAAATACAAAAGCTATGACGCAGTGGAAATGTTTCAGCAAATCACAACATGCTTCATAAATGTCATATGGCTTTAAATATAAAGTTGTGCAAAAGTGTTCAACTTATGTTGAAAAGCAAAATAAATGTTAATAAAATCAATTTCTAATAGAGGTCCCCAAAAAATGTATTGCCTTCTCATAGTCTAAAGCACTTCCTGTAGATTGAGACACTAATCACCCCCAAATGCCAGTGTGACGAGGACGTGACTCTAAACAACTGTCTGTTCTTTCTCCCCAATGTGGGCTATTTATATTCCAATATCATGACAAGTAATTTATCTTTCGGAGTTTAATTGACCTTACGGGGGGTGCGAGTGCCCCAGGACAAAACAGCAGCAAGATTAATGCAGCAGAGTGCTGGAAGAGCTGCTGTGTAGGACTCTCAGAGGACTCGCTGTGCTGAGTCTTTACATTGCCAGGGCTCGTCTCACTGACTCTTTAGTGAAGTCCCGCCCCTGTTGATCCGGTCGGAGGCCCCGTGTCCCCCGCCGCCAACTGCAGGAGCGTCTTATCAGGGGACGTGCAGCTTCTGTCATTGTCAGTGTTGACATTACCTTTTCATCCATCCTTTGTTTCTCTTTTAATTACATGTCGGACGATGAAGAGGCTGTCAGTGTTTTTTGCCTGGCAGGCACACTAGCATTTGAGGCTCCATTGTTGTCGCGAGGCCGTTCAGATGAGCTTTTCAGCGTAATCAGTAAGAAGTGTTTTTTTAAAGCGCTTTGGAGTCTCTGTGCTGTCCAAGAGCAACAATAACAACGCTACAATGCTTTTTATGACTTTGAGTTTTGTTGCCAGGGAGGGATGTGGACCTTAAAAACTGCTGTTGCAAAAAGTAGACAGTTTGCTGCTTCAAGAATCACCTCCACATAAGACTCAGTTCCAAAAGCAGATTCAAGACTCAGGTGCTAGATGGAGGCAACGCAGTTCTTCAACACTGTTTAACAGGAGAACAACAGGGTTAAGATACTTGACAAAGTTGACTAGTTATTCAACTACAATTTGTATCTTTATGTTTTTAACACCACCATAAATTTGCTTACGTTCTCCCAGGTGTACAAGTATCTATGACATTCACTGAACTAGTGAGTTTATCAAGATTTTTCCTCTGTGAAGGGGATAATGAATTTAGATTTGCACTGTATGCTTAAACCGCTCTGAAAAATGTATCACCTTTAAATGTAGGGTAAGCGTTTTCAGAGAGGCTAGCAACAGCTTTGAATGCATAAGATCCTTTCAGAGTGCTCTCCATAGCCACGCCCCCTCCAACATATGAACACACACATAGTTTAACAAGTAACAAACTTACTTGATCTCGTTCTCTCTGTTAAACCCTCCCCTTGCCTGTGAATGACCATATCATGCTTAAATGTCACTGAACGTGGTATATTTGGTCACTATAGGTTTGTACATATGCAGATATGTTGGAAGAGAGTTTTGCTCCACACACACCTCTTCCCCTGTCTGTCTCTCTTCTCATCTGTGTGCTCCAGGAATCCATTCCTGCACTGCATTGCTTGTCAAATTAATGACTCATCAGTCACCAGGTATTAAGGAACGAGCGTCTTCAGTGTCTGTCCCCTTATTTCACCATTTCATCAATTCCTCCATCCCTGAGTGTGAGACATGTCAACAGTCAGTGAAGATGTGAATGTTCATGTCATCATGTAAAGATCAAGACAGAGACATGCAACAGTAAACATATGCCATTAGCTGAATGTGCTTAAAGCTGTTTTTGTTTTAAATGCAAATAGCATTTTAAATTGTCATTTTACTGTAACTGTACTGTAACTATTCAGTTTTTTTGTGGAAAAATAAAAATTAATTAATTAGAATATTCAGAATTAAAAGGCGTTCTTTGATTAACAATTTCTCTGAGTTGTTTACAAGGCGTTACATATCCTGACTGCCTAATTTCTGAATGTGTCTTCACACTGTATATTGCTATACATACAGTAAAAAGCTGTCAGATACACAAACAAATAGGCAAGATGCCCAAAGAATTGCGAGCTTTCAGCTGTCTCTCTACCACCCCCCTCGCAGGAGAAATGCGAAAAGCATGTCACCACTGAGCAACGTCTCCAAATATAACCTATACATGAGAGATTCTCATTTGTGTGACCTCACAGACAGCGCTGACCACGCCAACAAAACAATGACGTATGCGAAGCAGCCGTGATGTCCAGGGTCTTTGCTCAACAGATGATGCTATACAGATGATCCTCCAGCTGTGGATACAACTGCTGGGATCGCATGACTGTGCACAAAGTGTACAGGGATTATTTATAGCCCATCTGTTTAAATTGGGCCTTTATATGACGGTGCCCTAATGGGAGGGACGATTTCTCAGATAGAGCTGAATTCAGTTGATAATATGCAGATTCAGCCTCATTAGTTATTGCTTTTTCAGTTCCTGTGGGTAAAAGGCATTTGGAACACTATTTACCTCAGAAACCTCCTCAAAAATACCTCAGCAACCTCCTCAAAAAACCTCAGCAATCCCCCAGGACTAACAAAGCACTTTCTCAGGATGCTGGATAACGTTAATGATCAAAACACAGTCCTGCAGTGACGTAAGTAAAACCTTTTTAATGTCATGTATATTTTGTTATAACGTTTAATTATAAATACAATTTGTTAGTGTAATATTTTATCAACATTCCAGAATTAAAAATGGTTCAATAATGTTAAAAATGTATTAAGCAATACCTTTAATACAATATCTAGAAAACTGGACTTTTGGATGTTCTCAAACATTAAAAATTAAATTTGTAACATTTTTGATAATTAATGGAAATGTTAGGGAAATGCTCTTACAACAAAACATTGTTAGCTGGCCCCAGAGAAACACCCTGGTAACCATACACAGCCCTCTAGCATTGCCTGAAATAGTTATTGTAAGGTTGAACCCTCATGTTCTTCAGAAAATGTAAGAATCTAATTATATTTGTACAGCATCAAAAAAATAATAATTTAGCAGATGTTTAATAAACTTCACAGACTTACAAATACAATTGTGTTGCTACATTTCCCTGGTTATAATACCTGTCTGAAAAACCACAGTCCTCCTAGAAATGTAGATGAAGTGGATGTTGCTTGTGATGTTTTAATAAGTCAGATTTATTATAGTACTGGAGTATTTTACTTCATGTATGTCCTGTTGTTAATGAACTATGGCAGGTAAAGAAAGTTCATTGCATTACTTTAAAAATAAATAATGATATTCATGTGATTACATTTAGTAAGTATGTTTGTTAGTGGTAATTACTAAAATATCATTGCTACTAGTACTAATACTTAGGGTTACTTATCTAATACTTTGAACATCTGACCTGTACATTGTGAAGTAGCACCCAAGCCCCCTTCAGGCCAAGAATTTTATAGAAAGACAGACGGACAGATGGATTTTTCTTTAACTCATTATTATACTCTTTTACAATGACGAGCATCAGTTAATGTTTAGATATAATGTTTCTGTCCACTGAACCGTGCTGTGCTTGTCAGTACACTTAGCAGCAGATCATCTGAGCTTGACTGTTATCATAAATAGCAACCACAGGGCGTTTAAGGTCCATTTAAATTGATGGTGCAGAAAGTCATCCCTTTATATCCTGTTCAGTCCTAATTACACTGTCTTGAGTCACTTCTAATGGCAGAACACATTTACTCCTCATCTGGGATTTTGATCTGGCAGTGACCTCTGTGACCCTAAGACTCATCCCTCAGGAAAAACAATTTGTAGCGCTGCCCTGATAGCACCCTTCCACACAGAGCGCAAAAGGCACACGCGCATACACTCGGTGCTACTCCTGGCAGGCTGGAGCACAGATTCAACAAGAAACACTGACTGGACTGGACTGAGCTGTGAGCTGTATGTTTGTGCATCTGAATGGACATGGCTGAGATAGAACCGAGGAGGTCTATGATACCTGGAGAAAGGTTCTCATCTCACTGGGCAGTGCTTTGCCACCTGAGCCATAAATGTCATGTGACTAATTACACTGGAGGAAATGACATCATGAGAGAGCTGATTGGATGATGGCAGCACAAGAATGTTCACAGGCCCGTTCTGGTCTCTGTCCTGTGCTGTGACGTCAAATACAACAGACAGAAAAACACAAAAGTCCATTTCATGAGCTCTTGAAAATACTGGCCACTAGTAAAACATCTATTAATAAAATACAATTCTTTTCAATTTAATTTTTTTACTATGATTCACAGTCAAAATTTGCCATTTGTTTAATATTTCATGTATAGATAAATATAATAATAATGATAATTAAAAAAAGAAATATATAAAACACAAAAAAATAAATAATAAAAAGCTGTGTTTAAATGAGAAACAAAAACATGACTTCTGCTGGGCGGGTCGCTCCAGGAATTTAAAATGTGATGGGGGAATATACACACAATTTTCTGAGCTCTGTGTACATGATTTCCCGCTCTTAACCGTGAGATTTCTGCATCATCACACGTCATCTGTCTGACATTCTCATGGACAGCAGACAGATCCACTTCTACAGTCTCAGTACATTCTCCCCATTAAACTGTTGCTATATGATCACCTCCAGACTCACTGATACCCTTCTGTCCTACAGCAAAAAGCCAAATTCAATGTCTAATTAATAACATGCCCAAGAAAACTGTAATTGTACAAGGAACATGGCCAATGATTAACCCTTTAACTGCCTTGCCATCACACTAGCTGTACCTTTGTGCATTAGTGCACATATAGATTGATCAGTACACACACAAACACACACACACACACATGCACCATCCAATTAGCTTCAGCTGATAGACTTTAAAATAGACATGGAGGAGGTATTTTATGGACCACTTGCTCTTTGGCTCTGGAATGGTGAATGGACTCATCCCCAGTGAAGTGGTGACATTTCTTGGCTAATTGCAATCAATATAGGTGACCCCTAAAAAAAGCTCAGCTGAGTCACTTAGTATCTCACGACAACCGGATGCATATTAGACGGAGGCTGTACGGCTTGTTAAACACGTGGCGGATGTGGAATTGGAGCTTCTACCCTGTCAAGTGGCGCACAATGATGCATGATTGATATGAACACCCTGGTTTCACACCGGTGAGTCAACAACTGTTAGACCCCCACTGGATGCAAGAACAGCAGGTTCAGGCCAGAACACAGCCCATCAAAATCTATCAACATTATGTTACAATGAGTTCCTGGTGATCTAAGCTATGAGACAAAAGCACCGAGCGTTGCAGCAGCACAACCTTGTTGGGTTGTGTGATCTATCATAGTTAAATTTATGCCATGACACAATTATATTTATATAAACATATCAAATGAATTATATACACTTTAGATGCACATTCCATAAGTAATAGTATGTGTCAGAAAATTCTGTAAAAACTGTATAGATTTACTTTCATTTTTTATTCATTATTTCATTTTATTTAAAAATGCTACTGCTGAAATTTAAAAGAAAATATACATTTTCTCACTTCAGTTTTATATCTGCAGAGCCATAACTGAACAATGTTTGTTGTTTCCAAAAAAGTGCAACAAAAAATGCTAACAATCATAATAAATAAATATACTTATATATCTGTATTACTGGTAAGTTATAGAGACAAAATATAAGCCTTAACTAAATCTTCAAAACTGAAATGAGACAGTGAGCAGCTGTGATACAGGATTCAATATACTGTTCATATCACACAGACACACAGAGCGTGTGCTGCCAGCAGTGTTTGAATGGTGCGATGAATGGTGCTGTTCTGTGCTCTTTAATGCATCTCCCAGTTGCCTCAGGCAGTGAAGAGAGATTGTAAATGTGTCCAGAGTGCCGCTCCAGTGACTGAGTCAGATGCAGCTCAGCTCAGCCAGCAGTCTGCGGGCGAGCAGGAGGAAGAAGATGGAGGGAAAATGTAGGAGGAGGGTGGGGGGATTCTCTGTGTGCCCCCTTTTCTACGTCATCATGGCTTTCTTCTCTTGTTTTCTCTCACTCAATCTTTCTCTCTCCACTCAGAATCACTGCTTCAGGTCTTTTGCTTTGGCAATGAATATATTTATTTATGGTTTCATCTTCTGCACCATTCTGCAGCGTCAAAGCGCTCAGACATCAAAACAGATTCTGTCACGCATGTCGCTACACAAGCCTTCATTTACACATCTGTGTAAGATCACACGTGTATAGACACACTGAGGGGGGTGGGGGGTGTTGTAGGCATGGACGGGCTTTTGAGCAGCACAGACAGGAAACTTCCACAGCCTAAGTGTTGCTTTTTTAATCAACCCAATCCTCCTTAATTCTTAAACACAAGATAAGTGTGCTTTGAACGTCAGCGCTCTCAGAATTGTAAAATACTTCTGGCGCTATTGTTCTGTCTTTGCCTCATTCTCAACCAAACCCCCCCAACCCCCCCTCCCCCCCATGCCTGTGTGTACTGAATACAAGCTGCAAGCAGTCACGCAGCTGTTTCCATGGCAATATCTATCTGCAAGAAAGATTCTTTAACCCTCTCTCACAGGCATTCCTCACCGATAGCTCACACTGGCTGAAGAGAAGCAGGGGTGCTGCTATTTCCAGCAGACTGTGTTTGAAACATTACAGAAACACATGCCATCTTTTCTGTGTTTATGCAAGAATTTGTGTGGAAATATGTGTTAGGATTTCCATTGTTGCATATGTATTAATATCCAGCAGGCTCAGTCCACCAAATGCACAGTACTCTGAATTCAGTGTAGGTTGTAGATGAAAAGAAATAGTGGAGGCTTTGTGGAGCGAGGTGGAGTTCAAGAGGAAGCTGTTGTCGCTCAGAAGGGTTTTCCCAGCTTTAATGTGTGCATGAAATCAATTAGCAATGCCTCTAATCTTAATGCTCCAGCTAATAATAAAAATAATAATGTTGTGTAGTAGGCCAGAGATATAAGAACTAAAAATGTGAGGAAACATTCTGGTTGGGAGGCAACCGAATAGTTTTATCAAAAACAAAACACACACACACACACACACACACACACACACACACACACACACACACTTCTGATGTGTGAAAGGTTTTAATAAATAATGATATTTATTGTGACAGCAATCACTCATGTTTATGTTTAAATTAATTAAATGTTAAAATCAGTTTTAATGTGCATATCAGTTAACTGGATCAGTAGTTAGCGGATATAAAAGAATAAGCATAAACATGCATGTGTTTTCTGACTTCCATATAGAAATTAAAAATACAAAAATATATAAATACAGAACAGAATAAAAAACAACCTTTTTAGGACCATTAACATGTTTTGCATTTTTATGACACTGCTAATTTTAGAAAAAAGGCAGAAATTGTTATTTTTTTTTACACTGTAGAAGGAAGATTTGATTACAGTATTTTACTGTAACAATCATATCTAGTACTATTATATAGATATATGTTTGAAAGAGGGACACAGATATGATGATGTGCAATTAACAGGCTAATGACCTCATATGTTGTGTCTGAGTGAAATGGTTCAATAATACTACTGTGTAAATGAACCTTTTTAGTTCACCTTACAAACACCTAATTGACCATGTGTGATAGATTAATGAGTGTCATGTGCATGTGTGTGTTATTCTGGGTAAACAGCTCAAAATATATTGTATATTTATGAACATTTGAAGAGATAATGTAATAATGTAAAATAATCTATGTATTACATCGTTTTTTTATGGTCTTTTTGGGTCATTTTCATGGTCATGAGCCTTGCAACACTTGCAGTGTTGGCTCTACAACCATTACATGCCACATCTAATTTCATTGGGATTGTTTCTGGATTTTAATTTAATTCTACTCATTTTTAAACTATATACAGTTCATCTCATTAAACAGACCAACAAAGCAAACGCTGCTTTACACTGAGTGATATTACTGAACATTTACTAGGGATGAGCTTTAGGGTTAGTGTTAGGATTTGATTTGGTTGATTGCATGCATTAATACATAATGTCATTATTATAATGTTATTATCATCAGTACAGCAGGGGGGTGGAGTCAGGGGTGACTCCAGAGACCATGAGCAACATGAGACAATGTAATTCCTGAGATAAGGACCTCAATTCTTAAAATGGCGACTCTCCTTTTAAAATCTTTGAATAAACAAACATTTTTGAAACATACTTTGAAAAATGTATATGAAACTTTTGTCAGATGAATCTCCCAATCCCCAAATTCCAAGTTGAAGGATTCACGATGACTGTCAGCAGAAATGCAGTGAAGTTTCAGATATGAGATAAAGAATAACTGAACACTTCATCATTGCATTGCAGCAGCATCAGTCTAAGCAAACAAATGAGAATTATGTGAAAGCCTATTGTTGTTTTTTACTCAAAGATGACATTGTTGATCTATTATATCATTATATTAGTTAAATACAATGTACATTGAAATGCTGCTGTACATATGTTGTCCTTAGACATCTGTCTGTTTTTGTATGTAATGAAAGTTAATAGTGTTTTTAAGCTATAGCAGTACTATAAATGTAGCCCATAATACTAATGTGCTGCATACCAAGTTTGCTGACCTCATCACAACTTGCTTTGAACATCACAACTGGCGTCTCCACCATCCAGTTTTTCCCGTATCCTATCAGCACGCTTGAAAAGAAGTGGGAAGCAGAAACCAGATAAATAAAAGCCTTGCAGAAAGTTCTCAGTGAGATGATACGAGAGTAAAATCTCAAGCATTCATCAGTTTTACAACCATTGATTTTCACATGCCACAAGCTCTCCTGCTGTGACGCTCGGCATCACGGTGAGACTCGCAGAGGAATGTACTTTTCAACCTTGTGTGTTTGTCATGGTGAGGGAACGCTCTGCTCCCTCTTTAGCCAAGAATACAATGAAAACCCGTTCAGTGTCCATATTATGAGCAGTTTGGCCTGGTGTAGAGAAAAGCTAATACACTGATGACATTAAACACATCCCTCATATCTGGATTATGAGAGACCTACAGCCAGCTTGAGTGACTGTTAAAGTAAAACTATTTTAATTTTGGCTAATTAAAATGGTAGTCTACATAAATAAGCATTCTTCATAAATATGCATAATTTAAGCATTCTGTTATGGATACTGTATTATATTGGAGAATTCTAACAGTAAATAACTCCCGATTCTACTGAAGAAGTTGATTTTAACAATCAATATCTTAATTGATCTGTTAATCTTGAAAGAAATATGAATCAGTCCAGCAAGCACTTGTCTGTTCTGCCTCAAACACTCAGCATTGCCCTGGTTGCTGGGCAGCATACGGATCTCTGCTTTATAATAAGAAAAAACACTATTTAAATGAACTTCAACAATTCAGTTGAGACACAAGTATTTGTAGTCAATGAAGAGTGTTTATAAAAAGAGCAGGCGAGAGATTTGAAGACAGCAATGCATTAAGCATGTGATACTATTTATATCAAAGAAGTGAGAGTGACCTAGTAACTCACATACCTTATGCAACATTTGTGCATGTGTGTGCTTGTATGAATATGTGACGTGCATGTGCTGGGAATAACTTCATCTCAGGAGACAAGCACATCAGGTTAGGGGTTTGGAAGCCAGAGTTGTTCTCAGTACTCAACAGGTTATGGTCAACCTTTGGTGACCTTTGGTTATGGTCAACCTTTGGTGACCTTTGGTTATGGTCAACCTTTGGTGACCTGTGAAGGAGACTGGAGCTAGTTGTCAGAAGGGTTAGATTTCAGTAACTATAAGTTGTTCTCTAGCAGTGGTTATGAAGGGTTGTTTTTAAACACCTAGCTTAGATCTGTCTTTAATTAGAACATGTTTTTGAAATTCTGTCCTAGATGAAACTACACCTTACCCAAAAACTTGCATTGGGTATTTTTCATAAATGTCAAGTTGGCATTAATTTATACAACATATAAATTACAGTATTTACAGAAAGTGACTTTTAAAAATAAACCTGCCTTGAGAAATATTCACTGGAGCAAAATATATGACAACAAGCCACAGTCTCCCGTATATTAAGTTTATCACAAGTATCAAAGTATGTCTGTACTATTATTTATATGACATCAAATGCAAAAGCTCAGTTGTGTAACTAATGGACACTATATATGTAGACTAAAAAGTTTTCAGTTCAGTTGTTTTTTTATAGTATTAGTTTGCGGCATTGTTTCTTAATTTGATTTAGTGGATTTCATTCTTTTTATTTATTTTTTAAATTTATTTGGTCCAAGAAGTTCCCACATGAGTTTTGTGAGTCATTTTATTTGCACTTTTAAAATCAAAGTGAATCATGCAGTGACTTCTTGCACAGCCAACCACAAACCTTCAATAAACCTCTAAACTGTGTCATACTTAAGCAAAGCTGATAATAATTGGTGTAAGCGCAAACATTTCTGGAATTCAGAAACAGAAAGAATGTCTATCTAAGCCATTTCAAAACCTAATGCATTCTTACAGCTAAAGCACAAACTAAACCTCACAGAAAGAAACTTTATTAGCCTCCCGCAACACAACTGAGTGACATTTTTAATAAGAAAATTTGCAACAAATTCAGGTGTTGTAGCGCTTCCAAAGCGCATACGTTCACATACAAAGCGCATACATTCACATACACTTTCCAAAGCGCATACATTCACATACACTTTCCAAAGCACATACATTCACATACACTTTCCAAAGCACATACATTCACATACACTTTCCAAATTGCATACATTCACATACCCTCTTTAAAGCGCATTTTTGGGTGAGTGGGCACCATTGAAATTGCGGTAGCTGTTTGAATGGCCTTAAGTTTCAAAGTATTTAAATGAAGACAGAAGCACATTCTCTATTTACGGTCTCCCCTGAGACGACATATAAAAATATGTGGCAAAATCTGCTACTGATGATAGGTGATTATATCTTGTACACTCTCTCTGTACAGTGTGCAGACGACCTCTGTGTGATGTAGTTTTGTACTTTGGGCCCTGTTAACTTTCACAAAGCTCTAAAACACATTTTGCAGACAATGTCCAACAGTATATACTGTACATACATCACAGGAGAATCGTTTTTCATTAACATGTCCAGCCCATTGTATTTCCATCACATATTAAATGATGCATTCTGTTTAATGGAATGGCTGCAAATGCCATTGAACACTTTCTTGGAATATCAGACTCCTTTGTCTTGCTAGTGCTAATTTAATGGGCTAACAGCTAGCTTTATATGTATCACAAATACTCACAATTAAATGATTATTTTGCATATAATATTATATAATAGCTTCACGCAAAATTTGTCAACATTTAAGCTTGATCAGGAATAATGCAAAAAAAGGAAAATATTCTGTTCGTCAGTGATATTTACCCTTTTTCATCATGTTTCATTTTATCTCAAGTGTGTCTTTACTGATTCCGCTGTCTTCCTAGTAACCAACTAATCTAACATTTAACAACTGTGGGGCAGTTTTGTGTAAAACTAAATCAATATATAAAATCTATATATTAAAATGGTTTATGCTCATTTGATTCCATGTTTAAACTCTAGTTTTACAAGTGTAATCATTTTTTATGATGGATGTTCATATTATTAAGATTAAAAGTCTGGGTCTCGGATAAGAAATAAGACACTAAAATCTATACATTAAAATAAAAAATAAATAAATGATGTATGAACTGCAAAGCTTTCTAAGACAGTTTCATTAAGAAATTAAAAAGAAACAAGTTAATGGTAATACAAAAACTAATTACAAATGTTCAAAGTTACATTACAGTTCAATGATAATGTGCTATTTTTAATTGCCATATTTGGTATTCGTGCATCTGCTGAAACTGACTTTAGATCAGTTACATTGACAAAGAAGAAGGTAACAAAAATCTGCTCTGTTGTACCTGCAGTGAGGTTTCCTCTGTCGTCTGACTATAGAGCAATTTAGATACAAATAACTGCACATACAGTGGTGTCAAAAGAGCACAGTCATTTCCATTGTCATTATCCAGTGGTTTTTAATATCATAGCTGTCATTCTAATTCATTAAAGCATCTAATGGCATTCAGACGGCCTGGAGCTTCTGTTCAAGTGTCTTACCATAATGAGATGACTGCAGAGATTGTCTCGTATCTTCAACCCGAGGTTGTATAGAGGATGAAACTCAACAGTGACTAAGAGATGCGTCTATACATAAACATAAAAGAGCAGTTTACCAGAGAAAACACTTCTGTCAATACAGGCTCATTCCACCCTTGGGTCAATAGGATTACAATATTTTACTTGTACAATCATGGCCCCATTAGTTAATCAGATGATACATTTGCACTCAGACACATATAAAGACAGACAGATGCATATTCATGTTTCAGTGAAATTAGCTTGACCTGAACAGGGCCGAGTGAGTTAAAAAAACTTTATTCCACTTATAAGCCTGTTTCATATTTTGTTTGCCATAATTTAGAATTTCATCATCCCTACTGGCCCCAAATATGAGATGAAAATCAGAGAAACATTTTATAAACTCATTGTAAAACTGAAGCATGTCATATTTTCAACATTCAGATGCTTTCCAGCCACAGTAAACATGAGGATACAATTATAATTAAGCAATTAATTCATTAGTGAGTCAGATTCTCCACAAATTGTGGCTGCTGTGTTTCCCATCTAGCTCAAATCACAGCTCAACACTGCTTATGTTTTTAATGAGACTGTTTCTCTAACCAATACAAAGACATGGGGAGTGTTTAGAAAAAGTGTTTAAAAAAGTGTTGTAGAAACAATATTTATTTATTTTTATTCATTTTGCAGTTTAGTTTGATGATGTGCCAGCCACATGTCCACCTGATTGCTTCCCTGCCTTCAGTTTAGGATATTCTCCAGCACATCACTACAACATGGCAGAGGATTGATGAATAAATGATAATGAATCAATAATGAATCAATGAATATTAGTTCATATGACATATATAAAATGCAGTTTGAATGCAGGTTAATTAAACATTGGATCAAGAAGAGGAAAAAAAACTAATTTTGGATTGATAAAATAGTAAACAACCAAATAAAACAGTAAATATTATACTGTAACAATCAGTATTTCTTACATGTTCATGTATTTCTTGCATGAATGTTGTCATGATATGCAGAATTTTATGTTTTGGATTTTCGGTGCATGAGGCATTTATTTACCCACTTTTTCCTGTGGAGATTTCTCTAGCACACCAACAATAGATTTACGAGATAGTCCCAATGAATGACTTGAAACATAAGCAGCAAAGTACTCCTGGAAGACAAAAGAAGCTTGTACAGCATGTCACATAACAACACAGTGATACAGTGTTTTGTACAACCTGATGACCAGATAGATTTATTGGGTACAGTTTCAAAGTAAACAACAACCATAATCAGCTGTATTTGGTTTTGGTGGTTAAGGCATAATTTGGGATTGTTTAAGGTGTCATTAATCAGTTTATTTACAGTGCTGAATACACAGTTTATGGGTAAATATATAATGAATCTGCATCAATAATTCAGGTATAAACATTCATGTCATTCGCACAGATGACATGATGATTCAAAATGGCAGTTGTAAATAGAATTAGGCCAGATCAACAAGACAAACAAACTACAGAGTGCCAAACTAGCCCGTTTTGCCCCTTTTTTTGCAAAAAAAAAAAAAAAAAAGTGTATTAATCTGACCAAAGGATAGGCTGGATAATTTCCTGGCTAGTAAATGGGTAGTGAGGGCTTCTAAAGACTCTAGGTCTAAAAGCTATATTAGTTGCCTTTATTGCATACAAACATGCAATGTTGCATACAATGTGAGCTAATCACTAGGGCCCCAAGACCCAAAAATGTACTCACCAGGGCCCAGTTTCCCCTGTGTGCATACATCATGAGCAGAGCACCCTGGCCCTGTGATGTATTCAGTGTTTCTTGTTGTCTAAAATGCAAGGTCAAAATGAAAGAGGGACATATAGAAACAACTGGGTATCATGTAGCTGAACATAGCTTTAATAGTTCTTTTATTATGAGAGTATTCAATATCCTTGTATACATTTATACTACATTTACATAACAATAGTAGTACAGCTTAACCGAGTCTTGTCCATGGTGCTGAACTCTTCAGCATTTAGAGTGGCTGTGTGGCTGTCCATGGTTCTGAGCGGTCCTCTTCATTTAGCCTGGCCTTTCTATCAAATCAAAGGACAATAAACCATGACTATCTCTTCATTCGGTCTTTGTAGGTCTGGATTTAGCTTTATGGTAACAGGAGCCCAGGGTTATAATATTCTTAGTTAAGACAGCTAATTGCCGTTTCATACATCAACCACACTGACATCTAAATCCACTAGCCATTACAGCCAGTAAGCATATGATGTACAGCCAGTGGGCTATAACTGATATAATGCCTTGTTAAAGTAATCTCATAAAGCCCAGCTGAAGCAATGTGGACACTGCTGCAACCACCTATCTCAGTCCTTCACATCAAAGTCCCTCACAATTCATTTGAAGACTATCAGGGAGCAAAAGAGCAAGTATCACCCCATTAAAGCAGTCGACTGGGGGCTAAGGATGCCCACATCACTTTTGGGGCCCTCCTGTCCAGGAGATGCAACAGAGACGCCCTCAGCTCCTTTAAATGTGCCATTGAAACGCCACTGCTCTGCATCACTGCTGACAGGGTTGCCTAGCAACTAGACAGCACATTGATGCCTGCAACCCTCATCTTCTGTGTTAAAATAAATAGGGAAAATTCACACTTCTTGTCTGTTTCTGTAATGTGCAAGAGTCTTTTTATTATTTGAATCATTTACACCAGGAGTTAAACATGTCTTGATTTGTTACAATTAACCTGCATGTTGACATGCGCAAAGAACAGCGCTAAATTGCAGTGATTCTTTATACCTGTTTTTTTGCGTTTATAAGCTATTTGTGTTTTGGGGGGGTGCTGAGTTTGGGGCAATGTGGAAGAGGAATGCATGAAAATGCACCGGGATACTCTGGCAGCATTTTAATAGGTTGCAGCGCGCGAGCCGACAAGCACAGACATCATTCCTCCGCGAGACAAGCGCGTGGACAGTCTGCCTTTCCTCTTTAGTTCGCTTTCGCTTTTATTTATTTTTTTCAATAAATACCGGCGTTTAATTCAGCACTTTAAAGAAGGACAATGTCCTTTTCTCTTCTTTTGATATCGAAGCGTGTAAGTCGGAGATTTATGTTTCAGTCTTGATTATTTTCTCAGTTCCTGGAGGTGTTATTGAATTGAAGTGTGTCATCGTTTCTCTCCTGAACAAGAGCAGGAACATGTTCGGGGATTCAATCGAGAGATAAAGCAAGACACAGAAATCTTGGACATTTTCAACCGTTTTATTGCGATACTTACATATATTGCACCGGTTTTGGAAGGGTTACCTTCATTTGGCTCTGCGTTTTTGCCCGTGTTTTTTATAGGGTTGTATTTTAGATTACAAGCTCTCACGTCTGCATCGGATATTCTCTGCTGCATTTCTTTAAATGTGCGTTTTTTTCTCCCCAGTGACTCTGAGAGGAAAATCTCGACCATCAGCAGTGGGGGATGCCGATTTTATTTGACTTTTTTTCACCTCCATGCACCCCCAATCTTTACAGCTGAAAGGGGGAAATAAATAAAAATATCACATACGGTGGAGCACCCCCCCTCTTTACAGGAGCATCACTGGAGCCATGGCTGGTCCACAGCTTTGGACCTGGAATCTGCGACGATAGGTGTAGAAGACTAAATTTCTTTCATTTTTTTTCTTTTTCTTTTCCTCCTTTTTTATTTTATTTTTTCCTTTCTTTTTTGTTGGTGGGATTTCTCCATGGTTCTGCTGAAGAAGACTTTCCAGCTCTTGTGTAGAAGTCCTGTCGAAGCTGAGAGATGTCTGATCTTCTGGTGTTGATTGAGGGGGTCTCTGACCTGCACGGATTTCCATAGCTGTAGAAAAACAGCTGGGACCATTAAAAATCTTTTAGAATCATCTCATTTTCTTTTCAGGGCCATCACACGTGTGCAGTGGTGGTTTGATCTCAGTTATTCATCCGGTCTTTTTCTCACATGTCCTTTTGTTGGATTCTTTTGATTATTATTTTTGATAGCAGTTTGGAGCAAGGCGGCTGGATTACTGAAAGTGAATAAACGGATTTGTGGAAATGTTGGGTCCTCAAGAAGACAAATTATGTGGAATTGTTTCTGCTCTGGTAGCTTTGTCCTTTGTCTGCTTTGCACAAAGGTAAGAAAATAGTATATTGACAATTTTGACCATTGAATAAAATAATAAAAAAATTAGTTTTGGTGATATCAGGAAGATAACGCAGATGATTTACTCATAGAGATAAAGAGTACATCATGTTATCTTTCCTGTGACACATTGTTTTGATTTTTAACTGAATAAACACTTGATGTTAGTGTGTGTGTGTGTGCGTGTGTGTGTGTGTTTGCGCGCGCGCATATGTGTGAGAAACATGCTTGCATTCACTGTGTAGCGCATATATTCCAATCAAAAACTAATATCATATTTTTTTAATACTTCATATCACTCGGCCTTGCGATTTGAGAGTGACGTCTCTGTATTCTGTCAATCAAAATCAGGTCATATGCTATATGTTGGCAATATTTGTATGTATAGGAAATATGTTGTGGTTGCCCCTGATGCATATGTTTTGTAAACTATGTATTTTTAATGCAATAGTCCACTGAGTGAAATACAGATATGCAATCGATCAATGCTTTCTGATCCACCCCCACCCATGCCACCATGTCGCTCCATCATCGCCCAGCCAATAAAAAATAAGAAAGACGACGCCTATCTGTCAGTAATAGTTAATGGCATGTGTTCAGTTGTGATCATTGAGATGCGATGTGGGTTTGACAATACACGCACGTATCTCCACCTCAGTAGTGGGAATGTGGAACACCTGTAATCGTGTGATAAGTGCCAAATGACAAGCTGAAATATATGTTCATCATTGCAGCTTTTACTCATTGAATGCCATCGTTTTTACGAAATTTGATTGGATTTTTACGAAATTGGATCTGATTTATTTAAACATTAAAACCTCTCTTCAGTCAAGCAGCAATGGCCTAAAACACAAAGATCTTCCATTTTGACCTTTACTATATTCATTTCAGTTCATGGTGCATGGCTAAGATATAAAAAGTGGATCGTTTATTTATTTACATGCAGCGCAAAGGTTGGTACAGTATGTGCAAATGGTGTAGTCATAACAACATGCCAGACCTCTCCATCAAAAATGATAGAAATCAATAAATATGTGAAAGTCTGTGACTAATTACAGGATCTTAGATATTCAATTTGTCATATTCATTTTAACTTTTTTTTGAGTGTGTGTGTGGAGGGGGTCAAAAAATGGATACATTATGTATCAAAGACCTATCTGTTCACAGCTTCAGAGCAGTACCCTTCTGGACCCCCTTTGGTTCTGGACTGTAAAGTTTGAACCCAGTCATACCAGACATCAGTTACTGTTGAGCTGACCAACACCTCTGTTTCAACAGGTTGTTGAAACCTGATTGTTGCTGATTAAAGCTGCAATCTGTAACTTTTTTTATTACAAATGAACCAAAATCAGTTACTGAGCAAGTACAAAACACATCAGTGTTTAAAACAATCTTGTCACTTTACCCCAATTCACAACGGCTAGTTTATAATAATGATTTATAATTTGAGCTGTCAGGTCAGATTTCCTGGGAAATGTTACTTTGACTGATGCTTACATCTGTCTTTGGACAGAAAGAAGGTCCAGCCACTAAATTGCGTGTCTGGGTGCTTGTCATCTTGTCATCCACATTAAAAAAATAACTCCACAAGTGACTTGCAATTTTATGTTTCAAACAAAGATGGCGATAGAGATACAAATGTTACAGATTGCAGCTTTAAATGTTTTTGTCCATTTCAGTAAACCGACAGAGTCAAACATTTTTATGTTTTTAAATATTCCTTCGTGTGGTTAACTTTAAAAACAAGTGGAAATAACACTTAAAAAAATCAAATACTGTGGGTTTACAAACTGTTAAATAATTATGTACTGACATATTGATCTAGAGATAAAAACTTTTCGCTTGGAAAGTCAGTCAAGCATGAAAGCATAAAAGGGTACAAAGTGTCTCGGTTTGAATAAACATAAAAGTGTAACAATAAATTGTGTAATAAGCAATGCATTATATCAAATGTGTTAAAGCAGAATTAGTAAAGCATCCGTATGCTGTGCTTTTATTTAAGTGCATTTCAGAGAAAATGTGATCTTATCCCCACAGCACCTCCACTGGAAGCAGCGGTATATCTGTGGCCAAGACAACGGTGGACAAATTGCTTAAGGGGTATGACATCCGTCTCCGGCCAGACTTTGGAGGTACACATGATCCATTCCTAGCAATTTAGTCATTTGATATCAGCCAATCAGTGTTAAAGAAGTCACTTCAATTGTGATATAGTGAGTAAAGTCATTATTGACTGGTGCAGGGTTTGTGTGTATGAGGTTTGTGTATATTTTCCCCACTGCACAGCTGGTTATAAATCCCTGCACAGGAATGTTGTGGAACACAAGAGTGCAGATGTAATTCTTTGTTGTTTGTTTTTTTATTTATTAATTTATAGTGATTGTTATGCATGATTTCATGCAAGGCAGACGTTATCAGAAATGGCTGAGATGGTGTGATAGAAACAAATAGTTTTAGGAGAAAACAACATTTTCCAATGGAAGAGCATTTTGCCGGTTTGTTATGTGCTCTTGTGTGCTGTGTTTGTACCTCTCCTTTCCTACAAAACAGTTGTGTGTGTCCGTCTATAAGCACAAATGCTGAGCTCACAGTTTTAGGTTGCAGCTTGTGGATGGTATTTCTGCACACGCTCACATTTGTGAAGGACACAAAGTTGAGGAAAATGTTGCTCCACAAAATCCACAGGTTGCAGGCAGCTTGTCCAGCTATTCATCACAAGCCTTCTGTTTGTCCCCTGATATTGTAAGGAGACTGTATTTGCAACAGAATGTACTTTTCAATTTAGCTATTCAGCACATGACTCTGTATTTCAGCACAGAAGTCTATTGTGATCTGTGCTAGACAGCAAAATCCAAATCTATATGTGTATCTATCCATATTTATGTTTATGCAATCGTAGACGCTTTTCTCCAAACCACTTACTGTGTTCCCTGGAAATTGAACCCATGACTCACACTCACTCGTTTACCTTATCTATCCACCCATCTATAGCCAACATCTATTTTATTCATTCTGTTTTCTGCCCTTCACCTATTATTCACATCCATTTGACAGTGTCCCACTATTTAAATATCATATATGCAGTATCCATGCTTATAGTCCATATTTGCTATATTTATCCAACATGTATTTATGTTTGTACTGTCCACCAGACCAATTGCACATTATTTTTGTCATTTGGAGAAT
>JAZGTK010004367.1:10859-24780 GCA_036877625.1 Ambastaia sidthimunki | reverse complement strand
ATGATTCCAACTACAACTACAACAACCAAAACAACAGAACCAGAGACAGAGAGCAGCACAAGTCCAGTAACATCAGCCTCAACAGTGACTGAACTCAAAACTACAAGACTGCAGACAGAAATGAGGACAACCACCACCACATCTGCCCCAGTGTCCACAGAGAGAACAACATCTTCATTCACTTCTACAAAACCATGTGCAACAACTGAACCAAAGGTCAGAGACACAACCTCACAGAGCAGCACAACCTCGACCAAAAACAGTACGATAAAAAAACTGCCAAAGACCATCCAGAGGAAAAGAGGGAAAAAGCGGAAAGGACTTCATAAATTTCAGATGAAAAATAGATCTTCACAATTTTAATGATACATACACCTATTTGTACAGGCTGTGAATGTACTTGCACGTTGTGAACTGAAGCACTACGGATGTTAAACTGCTGTGGACCGGTCTGTGGAGAACTATTCTTTCAGTTTTAGTTAGTGAGTTTAGCTTCAATCGAATTTTGACGAATGAAATTGTGTGATGTGTTTCGAGTGCATATTGATATATAACTTATCATATTTTGCTTTATTGTTGCCAAGTAGAAAATGTATTTAATAAAAATGTGTTTATTTAAATAAAATACAGACCCATGGCATTTTATTACAGGAATCTCAGATGCTTTTACGTGAATAAAAAGAGCTGTATTTTTAAAATATCCACAATTAAACATATTGGTTAAAGTGTGTCTGGAGTGTGTATTGTGCACAAAAAAATGAATTATATAGTCTTCAGTGAGGGTCAACTGTGGACAGAATAAAATATCTCATTTTAAGAGGACTGCAATGTCGGACTGATACCACTAGGGGACAGACTCACCCAGAGCAGCATCTGTAGTCAGATCACTTGAGTTACACCAGAACAAAAATCACACTCACATCCCTCTGTACAATGTAAAACAGCTCTTGCTGTCCAATGGCAGGTTACCTTGTGGAGGGAGCAGTGTCCAAAGAAAAAGGCAGTTTAAATCACACAGGAATATCAGAAATACAAAAATAAAGGATACAGGAAAAGCCTAAATCCCAGTTTCAGCAATAAACATGCAGTTTTACTGATACCACAGACACAGTTTTAATTCCTACAGAATGGCTCCTGCCTACAGTCTCTGAGACAGAACCGAGTCCACTGTAATAACTGAGCTGGATATTAAACCAACACAATAATGTTGATTTCAAACACAGGGGTCTGGGGTGTCTTATTTAGCTGCTCTGTGTTTGTATTCGTACGCTTGTTGGGTCACCAATCCTAAAGCAGACAGAAATGAGATTCTTAATACAGCTTGTGATTGGAATGAATGCTGCAGGAAATTACAATCAATACCTGCCTTCAAAAAGCTCATCCGATATCGAGCCTTTTTAAAGATGAAAAATGCATCGCGAAATGTAGGAAACACGGTTACGCCAAAAGCAGCGGAGAAGCGAGCAGTTAATAAAGCTGAGGATACCTCTGATAACGGAGAGAATGGCTTTTATTTAGATCTTTAAATGAGAGGTAAACAAAACAATTGAATCGACCGAGATCAAATCTCACAGGTGGTGAGCGAACACCTGTCTAAAGATCGTATCGCATTTGTCTTCCCATTTTTTTCCCGCGCGGAACGTCCTTCAGCTTGTCGAAAACCGCACTTGCATTTCTTCCATCATAAAGATGCTGTTGTTTGTTTCCAAAACAACAAAAACCAGCACTGAAATTGTCAATCAATATTGTTTATATAATAGCTGTTAAAATCTTATATGAACGTGTGAATGTTTACAGTCGTCTGCGGCGAGTCTGTCACCTCCGCATTGGTGTGGACACACGTTGACACACACAGCGGTTTTCTTCCCCAGATTTTTTATGGCTTGGCTAAGCCGAGGTACTCGTAAATCTACAGATGGGAAATAAATGCCAGCGGCCCTTTGCCTGAGCCGGCCAGGCGAAAATGAATGGAATAAAACAGGGCTTAATAGCATGGAGCAGGTAATTACCTTCTCTGGCCTGCTCGTCCATGAAATATGATAATATTGCACACTAATAAGACAGACCCAAACTCCCAGTGTCTACTTGCAGGTGTAGGGGGGTCACTGTGCAGAGCAAGTCCCTCATAAACAGGGATTTCACGTCTGACAAAATGTGTAAGAAATGATGAGGCTAAAAACAGGCTGTTAGGACTGGTTCCAATAAACGTGTATTGATCACACTGTAATCTGGTTATGGTACAGATCATTTGAATAAACAACAAGCAACAGAAGCACCAAGTCTAGTTTACCTAACGCTGACAATACGACAGTCATTGTGATTTTGAAGTAAGATGTATTTTCAGACAAACCTGTAATCCACACCCTAACCATAACAACCATTCAACCTATTGGTCATTTACTGAAAATGTAAAAGTAACAAAAATACATCACAATACATAATAATACATCAGCAGCTTAAATGAGAAATCAACACAATAAGCTTTTAGCATGTAAAAGGTGTGTGTGAGAGAAACACAGAGCTTGTGCTGAGGGTTTGATAGGCCTGATGGACATCCTGGGACAGATCTTAACCTGAGAGCCAGAGACAAGATCGACGTTTCTGACACAGAGAGATGACATTCAGTGACGCACCTGTATTCCACAAGGACAACAGGAAATCGAAGACCGACCACAAACCAGGCTGACCTGCACGGGTTGAACCTAACAACAAAGAGCTCAGGTGAGACTACAGCAAACTGAGACTCACATTGGGGCTTTCACACTTGAAATTATAATCCAGGGTCATTTTTAACCCTGGGCAAACATAATTACTGGGTTATTTTTTATACAGTGTTCTTTACCCTGGGTTAATATTTAATTCTTGGTATTCAGGATGCATTCAACATTTCTCTCAGGCATCGTTTTTGAGAAACAGTAGAAAGTGCAGGAATACTTAAAAATAAAAGTTTTGAGCATGCATTCATAACCCCCCCTTTAAAATCATACCCCCCTTTAAAAATACAAAAATACAAGGACAAAACGTTGCTTTACCTTGGGATGAAAGAAGAGTTAAAAGATATCCTTGGGTTAGGTTAAAGTGTAAAAATTCCTATAGATGTTTCACATCCTGTGAATTAAAAATATTTTCACATTAAGGAACCACGTTCATGTGTGATTGACGGCAAAGGGGTCAACGAAGGTGTTGCTGCGCATGCGCGTAACCACGCCACGCTTGAGGTCTGTTTACGTTTCCATCTTTACTGCATATTGACCTATTGATCAGTAAAACTCATAATCATTTTAATAAATTAAGTATCGTTATAACTATATCACATATCCGTCAGTATTTGAAGCAATGCAAAATCAAAGCGAAGACTATACCTGTATTTTTAACACACAGTAGATCAGATGGTTTCTTAAGTTCATATGTGTGCATTTATAAATGATATCCAGAGACAGAAAGTTTTGACTATATTAAACTGCACGATTACGGCTTTACATGGTTAGTTGTTGTTTTTAGCTGGTTTTGGTGTAATTTAGTGATGTTTTCCTACGACTGGTTGCGCGCAACACCTGCTCGAGAGCACGAGCACCGTTATAAATGTAACGTTAATATAACGCTTCGCAAAGCATTGCAATTTTGAGTTTACTACTACATGTCATCTACAGTGTCATTAAATAACATTTAAGGTTTACGTGTCTGTTTGTGGTCTTTAAATTGTAGCTTTTGTGTCTTTTGCCATTTAAGTCAAACGACCAGTATCTGATTTCCGATGTTTTTCAGCCTGTATTAAAAAAAATTAAACTCGACATTAGTTACAAACTTGTTTTAGAAGTCCAAGTCTGTTCACTTTAACACATATTGTAATCGGGTCTTATGTGATGTGCATTGTTTACTATACAGCTTACCAATGTGACTCTATTTAAAGCAATAGTAGCTTATATAAAACTGCATATTATATACAATCTATATTTCAAGCACGGTTGTCTTCGGTAAGATTAGTCCCTTGTGTACATAAGATTTGTGTGTTGTACAGACTGCATTGTAGATACAGTAAGACAGGCAGGATAATGTGTTATTCTGAATGTAGTTTGAACATGAGACAGCTTGAAGCACAATACATCAGAGTCCTGCATCCACATCTTTCATTAATATGACTCTCTTTAACAGACCAGCCTTGACTGAAGCTCAGCCGTGATTGTTGTTTTAAGTGAGCTCTGCATATCATTCTCTATGCTTGTTATATGTAGTAGAACAGAGGTAAACTTCTAGTTTAGGACCCAGATTTTCCCAGCGTTGCTTAAGAATAAGGAGCTGTGGTGGAGTCTGTGCATGCTGATATCTGCCTAATTTAACTTCTAGCTTCTATCCAGTGATTCATTTGTGCCAAAATACTGAAGCGTCTGACGGACACACAGCTTTTGAGAAAGTGGGAAGCATGTTTTTTTCCCCTTTCTGCTTGTTTATTTTGCTATTCTATATATGCACGATTAACAGATTAGTTGCATTTCAGTATTTGCACTTACTATTGTGTTTTATCCTGCTGTCCGGGACTGTTTAAGAATAGACCTGTGACATATTTGGGTCACAACCCACCAGCAGTGAAGCACTGGTTGTAGTTTTCAGTACACCATGTTCTCTGCTTTCTGGGTGTTATAATACATGAAAAATTAGCCAGAGGTGGTTACAGCAACAAAGCTAGTTTGTTGTGGTTTAATCGTGCTTTTCAGAGGGAGATAACCCCGTTTGAATTCTACTTGAGGTGGAAAACTTGAGGTATTTCTTTTATTCTTATCTTCCTCTGTTTTGCCTAAATCGCTCGTGTCTTATTGCCCTTAGTGTATTCACTTCTGAGAAAAGGAGTTTGTGTGTTGCATATCTTCACTTCCTGTGCTCAATTTGTCCTCCTGTGGTCAATAGGACTGGCATCCCTGGAAGACAGGATTAAGAATGACCCCTAGTAATGGATTCTTCCCTCTCTTAATCAATAGCCTGTCCCTCTTCTTCAGCTAAAGTGTGGCTTTACTTAAAGCCTGTCTAAGCCTCTTTATTTAGAATGTGGTCCAGAATTGCTTATAGCAATATTATTGCCATTTTAAAGCATATATAGACATAAGCCTGGCCTGCAGGTATAACATATATTTGCAACATACTGTAAAGCAAAATTGTTATTAATGTTAATGGTGTAGACAGACACAGAGAGAGAGAGAGAGAGAGAGATGTACATGCATGCATAGATAATAAAACATCTTTGATGATACGTTGTTATCTTTGCAATACCTCTGGGCAGCTATTTCAGTCATACAATGTGCAAAAGCTGTTGACAACACTATGTACAGTGATATTGTGTAACAGTTGACGATTGGCTGTTTCTTACTAGAAGGCGGGACTTCCTTCACTATAGTGGCAAAGCTAGTGTCCTTTTGCTAGAGTGTTGCAGGTTCCCTCATTCATAGTAATAGAACTGTGGCATCTTGTTAATTCTATAATCTTTGATACAAATAGATTTTTAAAACAAATTGATATTAAACATTGGATATGAATTTAACCAAGTCAAACACTGGATATAAAAACTATGTTATATGTAAAAGGTAACGGTTGCATTGTGGAATGGTAATCCAGTCCAGTATCTTGAATTATATTGATTATATTATTAACTTTCTCAGCTTGCGTACTGTTGCTGTGGACCTCAGTCTTCAGGAATACTCTATGTTTGACATGAGCAGAGCATTAGTGAGTACTATATTTTACCCAAGGAGATGAAGAGAGGGATATTTATTGTCAAAGTTGGCGAGAAACTCACCACAAATGAGGCTTTCTGGGACTAAAGGCTGTCAATAACAGTAGAGCTGACAGGATCATGTCTGCGGAGCACGACCCAATTACAGTTCACAACTAAGATCAGAATGGACAGCGCTTGAGGCTTTTCTTTCATCCTTTTTTTTAATAAGATTCAGTCAGGTTATACTGTCCTCCCCTTGAATTCTCGGAGTTTGATAGCAATGGACACCAGTCTGCGGTATGAAAGGTTTGCAGCTGGTTTGCTTGCCTCTGAGGACCTCAGGAAGGTCATCAAAGCCATCAGCAGACAGAAAATCCACCTCTATGTTTTCATACGCCACAAGTACCTTTCTCCAATCGATACTCAGACCTTTTCTTGGCCCATTGATCTGAAAAGCTGTTTTTCTAATCCTGAGATTTCATTTTCTCTGTCTCTCTGTTTTTTTTATCTGGATGTCTGAACTCTTCAACCAGATAGACCTGAGGACCACCGGAATGCCCTGAATCTTTTATTTTCTCCTCAAGTTTAATTCCCAAAACTTCTCAAGTCTCAAAGTCATTTCAGCGGTTGATTGTAAAGTCAGCTTGTCCTTGTGCATTATTCATCAACTTAATAATTTACACACTATAAAATCAACAGTTAAACATTCATTATACAGAATATATCTTTTTTTCTAACTTTATCCGTTTCTTCAGTAGCCCTGTTTTGATTTTTAACCTTTTGTTTACCTGGTTTTGTTCTGTGCAATACAACGAGAGCCACAAACAGAACACACTGTATTATTGATTTTTGTTGCTGTTTTACTAAAAAAAATCATTAGCTTTCAAATGCACAAACTGTCGAAACTGACAATTATTTTAAATTTGTCTTAAATGTTAAACCTCGTGATCTGGTCATGGCTGTAAGTACAGTCTGACTCAGAGAAGGCACCACACAGGTTTTGAGATTTGATGAGAAAAACGGGAGGTTCCAGCTGTCCCTGTGGTTTCTTGGACTCTTCACAGAGTGCAGAAACATACATCAATAAGCAGTTAAATTGTTGTGCGCCTGCTCCAGATTTTATGGTTCACGGCTGCTGAAAGCCACAGCTGATCCAGAAATGATTACTTTAGATACCAGCCTCACTCGCTTCACTTGTTCATCACTGGTAACCATTCATGCTATACTTAATGGTCTTGTTCACCTTCAACCAAAACAGATCCACACAGAACGGATGCTGGTGCCCAAACAACAAGCTTTAGACTGACACTTGAGTTCTGCAGAAAGAAAGATGCTTTTAATTCAAGTTTATAACAACTATGCAAGAGGCTAAAACTTCTATGAAGTAAATAAACCTGTATTCAACATTAAAATGTCTCTTGACTCCATCCCCCCCTTTCCAGGGTTAAATGAGGTCAGAATCAAAGACCTGTATGTTGAAGAAGAGGCCCCTCTGTTGAGTCAGATTATGCTCTGAACCTCACTCACTCATGACCAACTGTGTGCTGTGTTTGAAAACACTGGACGTAATTGTGCCCTGGAGTCACCGTGTGAGCCCGGGGGGTCTTCTGATGACTTCCAGCAGGCCAGGTCAGGCTTAGAGACGGCTGGTTAACCTGCTGACCGTGGCATGTTCTATAAAGGTCGGAAAAATGTGCTGGAATTTTCAGCAGCCTTCAGAATTATCATGGTTGGCAACCACATGATCAGAACCGTGGCGAAATCTGTCAAGATGATATTCGCTAATTAGTTTCCCTGTTGTGCGGCGAGCTAGCGTGTTGAACAGCATGTAATATTTGTTTACATGAAAACATACAGTATATCATCCCCCCAGTTTCTTCATCATTTGTACATCTAACCTCAGTCTCTTTGTTAGCAGCTAACAATTTTGGGTTGTAAGAACATTTCCCTAATGTTTCCATTAAGTAACAAAAGCATTAGAAATGGTATTTAGAAACGTTGAACAATTCTTCTTGGTTGTAAGAGCATTATTCGAACATTGTTTTATTCTGTTGTGTTTATAAAATGTTCCACTAATTACTCGAGAATAACATTTCTGATTTGTGATGGATAATGTTAAAAACTTTCTATTAACGATATTGCAAGAATGTTTTTGATAACTTTAAGGGAACTTTTAGAGAATGTTAGCCAACGTTCTGAGAACATTCCCTGTTAGTTGGGTCCTACGTGTCTGGTTCATTGTCACGCTAAAGAAGCACATGATTGGTCCTCACCTTTGTTACTGGGGTAACACACAGAGGAAATGATGTGTGCATTAATCAACAGGGAGATTTGATGGCAAGAATGATGGAGTGGTAGCATGAGAGAGAGATGAAAGGTGAAGATGAGACCCTCGTCTGGCCCCAGATCTGATTAACATCCACTGATGTGTGAGAGATTCACTCTCTCTCTCTCGTGAGGAAGTGTGTCCTAATGGGCTTCACTTGCCTTGTTCCTTATCTCTGCCAGCACCATTTCTGCAGTTATTGCTGTTTATCAGAGTAACGCAATTATCTTCTCAAGAAGTCCTCAATGGTCTTTCTGAGTTGTTGGATAACATTTACGAGGCTTTGTTTTCTCTTTTATAAACATTCTTCAAGCTTTAGATCTTCTCTGATTTAGACTCACCAATGCAGTACTGAGCAGGAACGCGCAGAGCAACCTGATGATTATGAATGTCTGCACCAGTTTAAACACATATGCTAAATCAGACATTGCGTATGGGTGGACAAACTATAGCTTGATTTCTCTCTAATATCTGTAGGTGAAGATGACGAGTTTGTTTTTCCCCAGTCTAGACTAAGTGAAAGTACCTCTATAATGGTGTTAAAGGTGTCTGGGCGTTGATGGGTAGTAATGCATCAACTCGTTCACTCGGCATATGTGAACATCTCTCGGTGTCTAGCTGCGGGGTTGCCTTTCCAGTGTGTCTCCGAGGGGTTTGGTAACTACGTTACCCGCTGCCATCCATCACGGTGTTAGAAGAGAGTGTTGGTAGCCATTAGCTTTAGCATCTTTATCTCTCTCTGTCTAGCACTCTAGCTGTAATGCGTAGGTTTAATTTGTTTAGAGCGCACAGAGTATCCATTAAGGACTGGGCTTGTGTGCCTGGGTGTCTAAGTTTGTGGAAATGGTGACAAATCACCCATGGATTTCCTTTCAGTGTTGTGATAGCAGCGTACAGTACAGCAGTGAAGGAAGAAAGAGAGAAGTATTGTATATAAATACAAGTTAGTTTAACATACTCAGCGGTGAACCTAAAGTATACATAATCTACTACGTCTTTTGTACAGTGTGTGTGATGAAAATATTTAATAATTCAGTCACATTGTATCTGTGCAGCAAATATTTAAGTAAATTTTGAAAGGCCAGAATACTTATTTTTATACTGGTTATTCAAAAGAGTTGGTGTGTTGGGATGTAAAAAATGTGGAACTAAACTGTGTTTCTAGCTTTTAATTTGCTCACACGTCATTTGAATGACATGTGATGTTTTTATGGAACACATCTGGTGTGGAGATTCTCAACCAGACTAATATATACATCAGTACAGATTGCTGAGGGTACTTTCAGTTTCAATTTTAGTTTTCTTTTCACAATTTATGACTTAAAGTCATTGTAGCTGTCAACAGATAACATTACAATGAATCTCATTTTTTAAAAGTTAATGCCTTTAGAATGAGTGCCTTAAAAAAAACTCAAACATTTCTCCACAAACACCTTCAGAACTGTCACAAAAGACCAATCAGTGCAGGTCACTCATTAAAGGAAAAGGTGAGCAGAGATTTTATGAATTGGTTATTTTTAGTTAAAAAATGATTTTTTTGGTAATAATACTGTATGGAATGAGAAAAGGTTTCATATTCCCTGCAAGAGTGCTTTAGAAGAGTGCTAAATCTTGCTTATGTGTTATCCCCTAATCTGTTATGGATGGATTGGTTAACCTGTCATACACTAAACCACAATATAAACTTATAGTGAGAGTCAGTCTTTGGAGGCGGGTCTCTGGCAGGGTCAAGGCAATAGTATGTGAGATCGTTTTAAATGGACCTGATGATTAAAAACCAGTCACATGTTTCATAACTGCAATATAGTGATGATGAAAGCCAGACCTGATTGACAGCACTCCGTACCCCACTAACCATGCAGGAAATTACTGTGGTTTCCTACAAGACAACCCAATATGCTGCCAACAGTTAGTTTCAGATTCTGTTAGATAAATGAGAAGCAAATATCCTGTTTCTGCGTGTGTCGCCAGACAAAGGTAAGAAAACAAAAAGGAAAGACATCTGTGACTTTAGCATGACTCTGAAGTGTCCCGCAGCTACTCGTGTGCGTCTGTGGTTAAGGTTTTCTTTGAAAAAAAAGCAGTCGGCTTCCTTCCTGGGTGTCTTTCTTAGAGACAGTTCTGTGGCGTAGCGCTCAGAAACACTGTAGAGTACTTGGAAATTAAGCTTTGTTTTGAAAAAGGCCAACAGATTAGGTTTTACGAGGCTGAGGCCATCTTGATGATTTTTATCTTTGAATCTTCTTTATCTCACACAACCACAAAGCACAGCACAGACCTGACAACATCAGCAAGTGTAAACACACGCAGAGAAAAAGAGAGAGAGCGAGAGAGAGAGAGCACATAGAAGGAGTGACAACTAGGATGTCAGCTTAGCACTAGGTTTTTTTATTCTGTCTTTCCGTTTCTACTTGTTGGATGAGACTGAATGGCTGTCGGCTCTACAGTGTGGCAGGCGAAGTCCTGGGCTCGGATGGATTCCTTTTGGAGATGGAAGAAGAGAATGGGGGGAAGGGGTGTTTATGGGGTAGTTTGTAAGCTTTCATTGTTATCTTGGGCTTTCCCACACTCTCACTTTTGTGTGTGCAGTCTGTTGCAAACTTTGACATGATGAGTTACCTGCTGCATGCTGCATGCCATGCGGTTTAGTTGCATGGGAGTTACTGAAGTACCAAAGCATGATTCTCTTTTCCCGCTGCAGTTACAACGCCACCCCCGCCTCCCCGACCCCACGCTCATCTCTCAATTTCTTTCCTTCCGTTCATGAGCAGACTATCATTCTTCCTCCCTCCATTATGTTCCTCACGCTCTAAGTATCTGTCTTAGAAACTGAGGCACACGGCCCTGCGCTGTTCAACTTTCTCTTTCTTTGCCCATTAGCCTGGTCCAGCCCTCCCCTCATTGGCGGCTGATGATGTCCGGAGGGTCCCTGGATCAGTGCCCCCTCCTCCCAATGAAAAGCCTTTCTTTGCTTCTGAATGTGAGCACCAAACTGCTGGCCATTAAATTTGGTCCAGCACAAAAGAGACATTAACACACGAGTGAGTAGCTCTGTAAAGCCTGTGAAAGTGTTAGGTGGCTCCAGCATGGCCATGAGCCCTCCAGTATCACGGCTCCAGTGGCCTCAGTTGACACTGTTAGAGATTTAAAAACCCTAAACTGCTTTCCAGGCAGGTGTGACTTCAGGGTCTGAAGATTGTAGGGGAATAGACACACCAATGGTCAATTAATAGCAAGGTAGTTTATGTAATATACAGTCGACAATGTCATTACAGGTATTAAAATTTAGGGTTTTTTTCTTGCATACCTCGTCTTGTTTTTGAGGTCAACAGAAGGCTTTATTTTGTGGTTCTGTGTTTTCCCCCTTTTTAGTGAGTTTCTCATCACCCTCCCCCAATGGTGAACCTGCACAACGTTTCAAAAGAACAATTCTATAGTAGAGAGTTGGATATGGCCCTCAATCCAAGCCATAAAGCAAACTGACCTTTCAGGGTAAGGAGGGGAGAGAGACGGTGACCAGGGTTCAATCCTTTTAGAAAAGGGCTGAAAAAAGGTAGAGACTGAAGCATTTCCTTTGAGCTCTAACGTCACTTCAAAAGACAGAATGAGAGAAATGTATGAACAGCACTTGAATTAGTCAGAGAATAAAGGTTATGTGTGTTTTACACAGCACTTACTGCTAAATGAACACAGAGCTGTTTCTGTGTGAAGATTTAACAGTAGCTCACTGTCCTCCTCTAATGGCCATTTGTGTTATGAAACAGAGGAATATTACAGGCATATTTCACACAGTCTGACGGTTCTCTCAGAAGAGCAGAAGCTGACAGTGCATTTTACTGTAGCATTCAGAGACAGTCCACAGAGATCATGAGTTTCCCTCACACACACACACACACACACACAGTGAGACGGGGGTCTGTGGTAGCTGAAGAGTCTGAGAGCTTGTCATGTCGTTGATAGGGTTGCCATGACAGAACAGGGTTTTTGTTACTGGTTGAATGAAACCTTTTCTTATTTCACCCCATGGGGAAATTAGGTCATTGGCCTGCAGCCTGCATGGAGTGTAAATTGCTGTCTTAATTGGACACTTATAAAATCCCAGTTGGAGCACAAGAGCGGGTAGATAAAGTGATGCTGGTTTCACTGGTCACTGCTCAGCTATGCATTACAGATCAAGTATAGATTACAAATGACTTCCATGACATCGTTGAGTCCATTTACTGTACTGTAGATATTTGAAGGACAGTTTTGACTCAAAAATAGCTGAATTTGCTAGAGTTGTTAAAATCTCAGAGTGTTGTTCAAGGTTTAGTTTTTATTTATTTAATGTGTACATACATTGCAAAAACTGTTATTCTTTTTGGTCAAAAAGCTGTTTCACAACTCAACAGAAAGATATCTAGCATGCCAATTTCTAAGACATGAGACAAAACATTTGTTCTCCTAAAACCACCTGTTTATAGACTCTAATGCTTCATATATATGTAACTTATATAAAGCTTAGGAAAAACAGATATTGTTTTGTAAAGTTTTTTTTACCTATTATGTGGTTAGCAAGGTTGCACGGGCTGTTTCTTTTTATTTTTTAATGCTTTTATGTAATTAATTATTTACATTTTTAATGTCTCCGAAACGATACGTCAACCCCGTGACATTGTAAAGCAATTGTTTGATATTTCATTTTAAGTCCTGTTAGCAGGCAAAACAAAACAGCTACTCTGTTTGATTAATATTGTTTCCACACTGTAACACCATAAGATTTTACACCTGACTGTGGTGACAACTGAACAAGTTGAATTATAATATAATGTCAATTCAAGACATTCATGGAGTGAATGTCGCATTTGTTCATATTTACATTAAATATTATTATTAGACATATATATCTTTCATTATTGTAATTGTGTCATATTGCGTTAAAACTTGAAAATGTTTAAACTGCATGTAAACATAGGTACCTCAAAAAACATAAACCAAAAATAATTCCACTGTTACCTAAACTTTCTGTTTTGTGTTTCATTAGCCTGTTTTATCTCATTACTCAAGAATCAATGACATGAACATGATGCAAACAAACTCCAGCATGTTTTTGTTCATACTCTCCTTCCCCCCCAATTATCCAGTTAAACTACAACGCAGGGCTGCTGCTGTTAACATTACCGCAGAAAATTGCATTTCAGCAGTTTCAGGTCGCTCTTAAATGAAATTTGGCAGCTGTCATCGTCCGCGCATCCTTCGGTGTCTGCGCCGGGACTGAGGTCTTTATCCAGCATCTCTCGCCTTTAAAAGCGCCCGCGTGCCTCCAGCCTCCGTTTCCTTGGCAGCCTGGGATGATTGACAGGCCGAGGCCCCGCCCTCTCCTCTCCTCCTCTCTCTGGAGCGCCGAGCGCGAGCCACAGTAACTTTCTACAGTGAGAGGGATGCAGCGCGCGCTCGGCGCAGCCTGAAAATGGCAACCTTTTGGATATATCCGTCCCTTCTTTTCTTTCTGTTTCCCACCCTCACACCGAGTCAAGCCTTACGGAATTACCCAGAGAATGAAGGTAAGAGGGGCCGGTGCTTAAAGAGTCAAGAATAAGGCGAATTCATGGCTGTTTCTGCGGGTAACACAGTTTACTTTAGTGCGCGTTTGCTTTAAATGCGTAAGTTGACGGAGGCGAGCAGGGAACATTAAAACAAACGCATGTGTTTTCTCATAGTTGCGTTATTGTTATTGCGTGCATCACGCAGGTCCAAACCCGCAAGACGAGATCCGAGAGCGCAACTGAATTCAGTTATTCGTGCAAGTGCGCTCGGGGAATTGCAGTCGGACCTTTCTGATGTATTCGTGCACAAGTGCAGATGGTTAAAATAATGAAAATGATGATGGCGTGTATTGCATGAGTGATTTG